>DWDU01002850.1:0-12225 GCA_018245575.1 Jemadia suekentonmiller
GTGCCCGACCTGGGAATCGAACCCAGGACCTCCCGATCGGCAGTCGCACTTGCAACCAACACGACCAACGAGGCAGGTCATGGGACCACCCCTGAGCTAAACCCTGTCAACAAAAAACAATTATCAAAATCGTTTCATAAATGTGGGACATACCGTGTAATGTAGATAAAGATAAATTTTTATCAAATATTATCTCATTCTTTGATGTAAATTATAAATCAAATTATACTATTGCAATATGAATATTGGAAAATAAATATTACAAATATGAAATTAAAAAACCTCTTGGAATTGAATAATACCTACTGAAATTATAAAGATGATATAATGATTGTTCCGTTCCAAATAACGACTCAAACAACAGAGCGTAAAACATGAAGGTATGAAAAACAATTGTTTCCTTTCAAATAAGACGCTGGCGGCTGTTCGAAGATGGAGTACAAAAATTTTAATATTAACTTCCCCGTTTGTGTTCTCCGCTTGCCCCGCGGGGAAGCGGTCAAACGGTAAAATATTTTATTCCAAATCCCCTGAGGGTCTGTAAGAGAACAAATTCAGCATGTTTTTAACACCGTGTAAGCAAACTTTTTCCAAATTGTATTTATTTTTTTTAAATATAAGAATAGCAAACAGCCAAGGAGCTTTAAAGAAGCAGTAACAGATCTGAATTATTTTTTATTCTTATGCCTCAACCTCTTGAAGGTTTTAGTATTTCAAACGTTCCAACTAATAATAAGTAACTTGTGAAATTAAGCATTGACAACGCATTAGCGCAGTTCTATAACTGCCTCAATGCTTCTGCACCCTAAAGTTTAAGTATGAAGATATAGACAGAGGAGCGTAGTAGACTGCTACATTTCAGCACTTACGATTACGTCCTACTACGGAATAGGTGGTGTGTTTAGTGCCATACACGGGGCACGTCCAGGCTCCGAGCCACAAATAGAAAAAGTAAGATAGAAAAAATCTATTATTTCAAGTACCATTCACTATGTACCTATTGCATACTAATTTATCCTTTTTACTGTTCGTACTGTGTACTTTATATTCTATCGCTTTTGTACAACATTCAATTTCCATTTAATATTGTTTGAAACATGGTCAGAATAAAAGTTTTAAAATTAATTACCGTGATAGAATACAATATTATGTATACAAACGATATGTAAACTATACGGAGCAGAGTGACATAAAATGTGAGAGCGGCGTTATGCATGAGGTCCTAAGCCGATAACAAGTGTCATGTCACTGTTCGTTCATTTGTCACGCCGGGGCGGATCAAGAAGTTTATATACGTATGTATATTTTTATCCGGTGGTAAAAACATTGACGATAAAGGAACCATGTTAGTATATATTAAGTATATAATTTTCTTTACATACATCTGTCGTATACCTCTCGTTTTCATTTTCATAATATTATCGTTGTATAATAATTATAATTTATAATGAAATTTAGGATGAATACTTTTTTAAATCAGTCATTGGAATATCAGAGATCTTGGATTGCTTAGTAAATTACTGGTGATGGGTTTGACACAAATTTTTAACCTCGCTATATGCAACAATAAAAAAATATTATCAGCTCTGCATTTTTACTTTTTTAACGAAAATATACTTTTAGTCAACAATGAAAAATGGCTAAATATGGGAAGCTGTCAGTATTTTTGGATACGATATTCAGAAATGTTTTCCAGTAACATACGCTTAAAACTTTCAAATAATACTATTCTGACATGTTATCTAGATGGAAAATGTTGTACTCGTATTCTACTCATATTTGTTGATAACGTAGAAAGCGGGGGTTTAGTTTTTAAATAAAACATGGGAAACGGCCCAATGTATAAAACTGTAAGCTTAGAATAAATGTAACGTCATTGCTTGATCATTTCTCAAACGTAGGCACGTAGGCACAGAAAACGGATAAAATATTTTGTATTCAGCCTACATTTCGTATCTCGTAATATTTTATGTAATTTCTTAGTACGCCGATTTCGTAGCAAAATACTTAATGTGCAATCGGATAAAAAACGGTATGAGAAAATTTTAATATCTCATTAGAGTTATTCAACTGTTTAGATACCAATTTTTCAGATTTATCTGTATTTATTAACAAAAAGTAAATAATTAAATTTGTGAAACCAAATAACAGTGGAAATGAACATACTTCAACACGTTTTGTAATTTGATATGGATATTTCAACCGACATCTTTTAATATGAAAAGTAATCATAAGAAAAACAATATAACGATAGTTATACCTATGTAATTATGCGAATTTTGAAAAATATATCTAAATATTTAGCTGTCACAATGAATTTTTCAAATAATATGCAACAAAATCACTACATGGTTGGTCACCGCACTTAACTAACATGGCAGACAATGGCCTTGACCGTTCTCACTTTGAAAGTCTATCAGAGTGGCGATAATAGAGTTTTCGACTTCGGTGTACAATATAATAATTTTAAACTTCAAACGGTGAACGAAAATTATAATGATTAAGTTCACGCTTTCAAATACATGGTAATGTTACATCTACGTAAATACATTGATAGCCCATAATTTAGAACAATTTTCTATTCAAATTGACATTGCGGTTGCCGTGAGCCGAATATACCTATATTTAAACGGAATTTGTCCATTGAGTTCAGGTTGCGTAATTATGTTGGCAATTAAACGTTACTAACGATTACAGGAGACGGCAAATGACATATAATTCTCTACTAATATTGCATATTCGTAAATATATACATATGATCACGACTGTTCCCCGTAGAGATAGGTAGAGACTAAAGATTTCTGCTGGCCATGATCTTGGCAAATTTCTTTCGCCTTTTTTACATTAATTTATACGTTTCATTATACATTCAAACCATAAGTGTAATGTTACATAATTCAAGTAACCACCATGAGACGAAGTAAATAAGACAAATTGACAGAGGCTCTCCTATAATAAGAAGACAGCTGATAAAATACATACTTTACTAAATACCTACTTATACATAAATATATACATTGTTTTTGAGTCGGTTTATTTTGTTATTTATATGTTCAGATACACAGTAAATGAGGTTACGTTCGTAATTGTGGCTGCTCAACTAAAGGATCAGTTAGATTAGCGAGGAGCCGATACATACAAAACATGGAGGATAGTAAGTTGCTTGAGAGGTTGATGGCCAGCCAGGGTCTTCAATGGACGAAAATGAGATTGATGACGATGAGAATAATCTCATTAAAGGTTACGCATTGCATAAAACTAAATGCGCTTGTTTATACAAACTCCTGATTGAGTAAAGGAAAAAAAAACAAATATTATTTTAATACATATTTGCGTAACATGCATAACACCATTCATTTGATTAACAGAATTTGCTCCTGACATTTGGTATCGTGCGCATCGCATTACTTCATGTGTACAAACATACTTCGAACATGTGAATACAACAATCACGCGGGAGAAAAATGTTAACATCTAACGAGATTACACGATATTATATATAAATTTCGAAAATATGTTATGCAATAACCAATTACAGTTTTGTAAAAGCCGCGCATTTAAGTGTATTAAGTAAAAATAAATATTGTATTTCTGTACTGTTAATTACCTGGTTTTTGAAATCAATGTTTTTAAGAAAGTCACTGTAATATATTAAGGGTCTTGTTAGATAGAAACTCATCCCGAGTTCCCATCTAACAAGAGCCTTAATATATGTCTTCAAGAATAACCATAATGCACTGTGAATATCCAAATTTGGTTCGTTGATGATGTGTTTAGAGAACCTGACTTTTGCGCTGGTAATTGGGGCAGCTATTCCTGCCCAAGACAAATAAGTGCGTCATGACCACGAGTATTTTCTATGCCTGAAAGTAAAATTATCTACATAAGCATGTATATAGTAATTTACGTGTGTGGTTTACTAGCTGTCTGGTTATTATAGGATAGGCCCGGACTAATTTGAGGTCAGATAGCCGCGTGTGAAGGTACCCGAATGTTGTTGAATAATGTAGAAACTAGCAAGTAAGGGAACCCGCGTTTAAACTTGTTCATAGTGAAGGAGCCTCGTGCTTTGGTTTGAGTTGTAGCACCATTACGTTAATGAACGGACCATCAAAGAGTTTAATCGTTTGCTCGCGTGCTTGCGGTATTCATATTTCCTGTACAGACACTTTGCAAGCAAAATAAATATACAGAGAATTCGTTGCTTCGTAGATGCAAGAAATGCTAGACGTGAGCGTGACGAGATGATGTATGTAGAGGAGCACGTCAGATCTGTAAGGTCAGAAGACATTTGACATTCGGTTTCGGTACTCACTGCTCTCCTTGTATGTATTTTACGTAGCAAAATGCTCGAAACTTTCGTGAACAAAGTAGCCGGTGAAAAGCCTTCGTCTGGTTCAACTCCCGTTGAAATAGTCTTGGTATTATATCATATCTATGTAGTAAATATCTAAATATTTCGTTTATCGACTTTAGCATTGGTCACAATTGACCAATTACAAACAGTCAAAGTTACTAGCAACCGCCAGTAGAGTACAAATACGCAACGTTAATGTTGAATAAATTCATATTGTTATGTTTTACTTGAATCTAACAAAACGAAGAATACTAGACGGCCCAATTTAAATAACGATTCTGGCGTACTATAATCATTTAGGCACATATACATATGTAGATACATATGTATATGTGGAACGTGAGGCATCGCTCGCGCGAAATCTCAATATTAACCGTACAACCTTTTATCCTTTGTTGTAGGGATTGATTAAAAATATATAGGTATTATAAATGGTCTTTATAATTTCCGAAGATAATCCCATTCAATATATGACGGACATGTGCCAAGTGGATCGATTAAGTCTACGGTATTAACCCTTCTAATTCTAGGCGCACGCCCGTGTCCGAGAATCTAACAATTAACGGGTTGAGGATCGTCGTATAAACATATCATAGTTAATGACAGCCCGTAAAATTAACATGAATAACCGAAAATAATGTGAATAATTCAGTGGTATAGCTTCGGTTATTACAGCAGCCAATCAAACAGAGCTATTTAAATGCCAACCGGCACGCTAACATCCTTTGTGGCACGCACATGAATGCAATACAAATATGCAATACGCAAATAAAATGGGAATGAAATAATGAATTTTGCACTGTGTGCGTTACCGTTTTGGAATATAATTTTCAGCGGATTCTCTGATATAATGTGATGGAGGTATTTATTTTAATGACAATATACTCGTCGTATATAATAATGAGTGTGTACGACAGACAAAAAGGTAAATAAACGAGCCTTGCAAATAATATGATATAATGTTGAAGGATTTGATTAATACTGTACAGGGGAAAAGTCACATATTGCTGTCTGTTCCCAAACTTATCAGTGACATGCCTATCAAACAATTTTAAACTATCTATATGAACGTGTGTAAAAATAACATCACGCCTTAAATACCAGAAAAGGCAGACAGAGGAGTATAGTATACTATCACGTTTCACCAGTTACGTTTGCGTCCCAGTATGGAATACGTGGTGAGTCTATTGCCATATATCGGGCACATATCTAGACTTCAGGCCACTACTAGAAAATCGAAGCTAGAAAAATCTAATAGTGCCCGACCCGGGAATGGAACCCAGGACGTCTCGGTCACCAGCCGCTACTACATGAATACATTTTATAATACACTTATACAACCACAATCTTACTTCCAGACACAGAACAAATACTACAGCTCGTGCTGACCAAGTGCACGTCGTCACAATTAGTACACCTTACAGAATTTTACGGAGAATGCCAAATTGTGTGGGTTTTCGTAAAATGGTTCCATTAACCATTACATCAACTATAAATATTATAAGATTAAAAGAGCGTGAGAGTTCAATTCCAGACGATCGTACTGTGGAGCTGTATTCTAAACCACAATATCCTTCCCATCTAAACCACTGTTTGATGCCTCAATGTCATTGCGTAGATGTTTGTGTGATTACAAGCCATAACGGAACCCGTTAAATACAACGCTAAATGAAATTGACTAAACGAACTTAGATATACCGTATTTAATATCGCTTTACCGAAAAGCGTGTTACTATGGGTATTTGGCATGGAAAATTTATACGTCAACAATGTGTTTGATCAGCGCTGCAAATGAGTGCTATGTTTGTACAGAAAAAGGTCCACGACACACACAGCACCTATGTATCTGAGAGTATCGACTATCGACACCGGTGGGACCCTTGATTGCTTTTTAATAGCTACACGACCCCCGCATCGAGCTGCGACACGTCACTGTCTATTTGTATGTTTTTCTACCGCTCGTTTTGGAATGTCCGCTGGGAGTTGTTTAGATATGGATTGGTCTATTCACGTCAGGAAAGTGAGGCTATTGTATTTTGTCTTTTGTTTCGTAAATGGCTTTAGTACATAAAAATTACTAAAGCTTATGATTCCATATGTGGCATTAGTCATACTGTGAGAACTGCAAATTAAAATTGTATTAAATTTTAGTTAGTAGAGAAAATAGAGAAAATAATCATTACAAAAAGAATTCTTTAATTATTTACTTATATATTCATTCGCTGATTCAATAAGTCGATCGTCGGTTCATGTCGGTTCATATACACGATTTACAAAATGATTTTAATATGATTCCAGGCACCACCGTTATTGTAAGCTCCTCCGTACACAAGGCTACATATGTCTCCGATACTCGACGACTTTAGTCTCCGAGCGGCTACCGCCATGCAAATCCATTGAGGTTCGTACACGTGTCGCGTCGTCGACATTCGTCGCGCGACAAGCTTCGCACAAAACGCGCGCAACATTCCGGACAAGATCGCCGCTACATATGTCGCTACGACATCTAAGATGGCAGAGCAATTTGAATATAAAATTTGTTTCTGAAGTGGAGAAATGTCCCGGTTGTTGAATTTTTACTTGAAAGAATATTTTAAAAACGAGATTACAGAGAGTCTCCACTTTATGTTCCTTTTAATATACGGATGTATCCAGTATGTTCTGTAAGGCCGATTCCTTTGTTTCCGGTAAGTATTGTATAAAATTATAATTGCATCATCCCTTGTGTCACACATTTTGTAAACGTGTGATCTGTGTACCCGCTACGTCTACAGCGGCTGAACAGACAACACGCGTCGTACGACACGACGCCGCGTGTACGGACCGTCCGTTACTTTATACTCGCTATTCGATACTTATGTCGTGTGCAACATTTGTATCGGAGACTTATGCAGTCTTGTGTACAAAGTGTTAAAGCATTCATGTATCGTGTTGCACAAATCACACCATTTACTCTCAATTAAACTTCACTGGCGAGGTTTCTGTTAAAACTTTGGAACGAATAAAAAAAATTAACGTATAAATCATGGTCACCCTACAATATATTATCTACGAGTACGTGGTGTTGTGTGTAGGCTGCGACCGCTGTGTTTAGGATTTTTATGAAAACGTTGATAAACATTTGGATGTGTAAGGTGTGAAATGTCCCCGCGACGTTTCTGTCACAGCAAATTGACGTGAGCGCTGTTGTTCTACAACATATTATTACACAGATATATGACAGTGTCAACACTTTTATGAAAAAATGTCGTGTATTCCTTCGATTAAAATTAAATTACTTTAGGTATTTTTTTGTTTCATTATAGAAAACATCGTTCTGTTCTTATTCTGATATGTTATAGAGTTAGGCAGTGCTAAAACAAAAGGGTTAACGATGACGATTTCATAAAAGTAACAGTACTAGCACGCCTGTAATCCTCGAAGAGATAGGCAAAGGAATGTATCACACCCCTACGATACACCAGTCACGTTTATGTTCCACTATGTAAGTATATATTATGGCACTAGGTGATTAGGCTGAGCGACTCGGTACGACGCGCCCAAGCCTATATAAAAATGTAACATCACGCCTGTTATCTCCGAAGAGGTAGGCAGAGGAGTGTAGTACATTGCCACGTTTCACCAGTTATGTTTACTTCCAACTATGGAATAGGTAGAGAGCCTATTGCCATGCAACGGGCACAAATCCAAATCTGCGTCGTTACTAGAAAATCTAGAGAAATTCTATAGCCTATATAAAGAAAATCTGGGAAAACTCAAAAACTGAAAACCATGCGAATCTAGTCGCGGGCCTCAGCTCGTATACAATGATACATACCCTGAGGATAAATGATATACATATATTATACCCTTTTCGCTACCATAAAAATGAAGATAATTTATTACCATGATAATAAGTTACAATTCCATCACCATAATAATAAATTAAAGTAAATAATAAGAATGAAATGACAATTGACATAAAATGGCTTTACGCCATAAAACGCGTTGCCTTTGTATGAACTGCCTGATAAATTTTTTGATTAATAATTGTGTGATATTTGCAAATATTATAAAATATTTAAATGTTGTTTTTATTAACATTATTTATACCGCAAATTGCTTAGCGGCCTGAAACTTTTAAAGTATTTAATAAATGTTTTCATACCTCATATCGAATAGTCCGTGTTAAAAGCTGAAATCATGGTACTCCTAGTATTTAAGAGAGACATTGAAAGGAAGACTCGTCGTCGCCTGGTAACAGTGTCGTAACATTTCGCCTTGGCTTTTTGTTCAAAATTTGTTTCGTATTCGCATGTAAAATTTGAGGTTTCTCGCTGAGCTGCTCGCGCTTCTGAATGTTTTCCATTAGTCTTAAAATCCTTTTGTCGCGGAAATACGACGTACAGACGAACACGAAAAGTGTGATAAAATATCCTCAGAAATAGAAGTGATATTGTTTTTTTTTTCTTATTTACTGGAACGGAAATGACCTCATGTTTATTACAAACTCAATACAATTTTTTTGGGATATTTATTATTTATTAAGCCAATCCATTTGTTGTATAATTATGTCCACTTATGTTTTCTTACTTAAAACATAAATTAGACTTGTTATAAGTTTCAAAATTATCAAGAATCGACATTAATGATTTCATAACTTAATTGTCACTTTATTTTTTGGTTAGATTTTTACATACAAAAACCCAGTAACCAAATACGTTAGCCATAACAAAAAGTATAATAGATGATTAATATTTTTCATTTTTCCCTTGTATTCTCCCATGGTCATTGATTTCCAAATTCGTCAATCTTTTAAATTTGTTATAATTAGATATTATTGAAAGTTTCCTATATTTTGCCTGTGTAAAATTTTATTATATTTTGTTGAAAATATTATTTATTAACCAAAATTAAAATTCCTTGGATATAATACTTTGATTTATTGACTTATTCGAAAGACTATCTTGTGCAAGTAGTTGTAAGCGCGGATGCTGATCGAGATATCCTGAGTAAATCCCAGGTTGGGTACTATTGAATTTATTTAACTTGGAATTTTCTAGTTACAATGTCTAGTAGCAGCTCGAAAAGTGGATTAAAGTACCAACAGGCTCACCCCCTGTTTCACGAGTTCTGTTCCTGTTCCTGTTCAATGATGAAACGGAATACTCCTAGTGTTCTACGCTCCTTTACCTACCTCTTCAGGGATTATAGGCGCGATGTTACGTTGTTTGAAAACACTTTCACTAGTACGTGTTTGGGGGTTATGATGACGCGAAAAGGTTTACATTGAATTTGTATATCCACGTGTTGACATTAGGCACTGTTAATGCTACTTCCGGGTGAGAAATAGCCACAAATAACTATGCTAGGCATGCACTACGATTTAAAAACTTCCATTGTCTTGTTACAGGCTAAATTACGCGTTATCTGGTTTGCGGCCGTGGTGGTGGCACGCGTGCAACGTGTTCCTGCACGCCGCGTGCTGCACGCTGGTCGCGCGCGCGTGCGTCACCGTCGCGCGCCTCCAGCGCCCGTTCGCCGCGCTGGCCGCGCTTCTGTTCGCCGTACATCCCGTACACACTGAAGCGGTATAGATTTTTACATATCATAAATATAATTTGTACATGTCATGTGGCTGTTTCTGCAATAGTTTTACACAGAACAAAGCTAAATTGTCATGTTCTTATATGTATATCCTATATGCTCCAAAGACAATATTTTTACATGTTTTAAAAATTCAGTCTTCTACTCAGTTCTATTAAGTTATTCGGAAGCAAAAACATTAAATATACACCCCATTTTATAATTTTATACCCCAATTTATATACTGTTACTAAAAGTAAATTGTATTTTATTACATCGTAGGTGGCTGGCGTGGTGGGTAGAGCGGATGTGTTGGCGTGTATATTTTTTCTGTCGTCTCTTTTGGTATATCACAGGTAAAAGATTTTATATATTATGTTATTTATCTGTCACATCGTCAAATCATCATCTTGATGTATTTATTTTTGCAATCGATAAATGATTTTTTCCGTCCTTATTTATCGTTTCACTGTTGGACACGGGTTAGAATGAAAGGTCTGTCTTGAAAATAGAGGGCTAAGGCCACAGTCTGTCGCGCTAGCCGAGTCGGGTTGGCAGGGTTCACACGCCTTAGAGAACCCCGACGTATGCAGCATTCCTGACGATGATCTCCTTCGCCGTTGTAGCAATTCATATTTAAGCTGAAAATGCACATTTTTAAAAGCCGTGCGCGGCTTTATTTGGATCCGCGCTTCGGGAGTGACAGGCTAAATTTCAAACTCTATTAGTTTGAAATTTATCATTGCTTTTTATAAATTTATTTTTAACATTTATCGTCAGTATATTTTATGAAAACACAAGATGAAATAAAGATTAATCAAGGGTCAACCTATGTCATAGTCGTATTATTACTTCGTAATCTTCTTTTCTATTGCATCAATAACATATCACCAATATGACTTTAATGACACGAGTATTGTTGACAACTTCCAAAATACATACATAGTTAATATACTTATAATAATCTCATAATCAAAATATAATTTTATTAGGCAGTGAAGTGTAGACAATTATAGGTTTGAATACGATGGGACTTCATCATCTATTCATGACACAATTTATAGAGGAAGTAGGCAAACATTGTATAGGCAGACACAGGCTTCAGTTGGATGCAATGGTTAGGTAGATTTTCAGTAAGCCATGTTCAGCGGAACATTTAGTCCCAATTGTTTTATTATATTTTATTTGTTATTACGAATGCGTTTTGCAAGGTCATTTTGTTAATTTTACGGCTTATTTTATTCGAAGACTTTCTCAATGAAATTAAATTTTAACTCAAGTTGAGTTAAAATTTAAATTGAAAAATTTAAGTTGAGTTAAAAATTATTTTGTTTTCAAGTGTTTTCACTTTTCATGTTATTTCGAATTTCATTTTAATTTTAAACCTTAAGCACCTGAATAGTGTATGAGCTGATGACTCATAGTTGTTGGAAATATCAGTGACAGTGTGGCATAAAAGAATGTGGCAGCTGATATTCAAACTGAAGTTATCATTAGCTTTCTATTTACTGGATGTATAGAATATCGCTTAGCTGTTATGTTGTGAAACATTAACTTTAGGCTTCGAGGTAGGTGCTACATGTTTGTGTACAGTTAAGTCGTATAACTCTCGAAACTTGCAGTGTAAAAGTTGATTCTAAGTTCGGTCTCGCCTCACGAGATAACTCACTAAGTCTGTGTGAGACTCCGCTGTTGGAGATGTAAAACATCAAGTTAGCAATAGCTACTACTTTTTTCCTACCGCAAGACAGCTGTTCTGCTTCGATTTGAAGAATGTGCGAGGTTTCTTACATTAGGTACGTTCTCGGAAGCAACAGCGTATGTTCAAAAATAAAAGTTTCAGGTTTTCTTCATTCCGAGAAAAGTGCGTGATTCTTTAGTGAAACAATCAAGGGGTTATGTTAATTGTTTATGTAATATTTTTTTCTGCGATATTTTACAGTAGGTAAAATCGGGATCGTGACACTTTTTATAATACTATGGGGTTGTTTAAATGTAAAAGAACTATGTTTGTGACGAATAACTACTTCCAATATTAATTTGTCACAGAACACGCGCGTGAAGTTCCCAATACGTGTATTAAGTGGAGACGGAATGTTTCACTCCATCAAGCTAAATATGGTGGACGTTAATGGACGTCAACGGTTGTTCTAAGGGTATTATTATTAAACTTTTGGTCTGTATTCTTATATTGATATGTTCACTTATACTGTGTTTATTATTAAGTATAATAACGGGTACTGATGTAAATTTGGCAATATTTCAAAGTATGTAAGTAAAGCAGTGGTAATATACCTATCCTG
>DWDU01002851.1:0-12225 GCA_018245575.1 Jemadia suekentonmiller
ATTTTCACTAGAACTTCTCAATACTGAATAACGTACCAGCTGATTTATAACAGAGAATACAGAAGACATGTAATATAACATAATACCATGCCTGTACTTCCCTCAAAGGATAGGCAGAGGAGTATAATAGATTCCAACGAAATGGGTGTGAGTTGGAACCTACAACGTAATTGGAGAATACTGAAATATTTCTTTATATACGAATTATAATACGTAGGTACGTTACATGTATTGAAATTAAATGAGCAGCTGCTACGAACGCTTATACAACTTCGAAGCAATTTCAATTGAGCCAGTCAGTACTCACATACACGTGCGCCGTTTTCCAACTGTCGCGATCTATACTCTAATTCCGTAGTGTTAGCATGGCGAGGAACGACAGCGGCAAAGCTGGAATAGACATCTATGGTCCTATGCTTATATCATAACGCCAAATCCGTTACGGTTTAGGCAGGGCGCACACGTGTGTGTATACTAATAATTTTAATTAAAGTTTTCATAATGAAAAACACATAATGCTATCTTTATATTTCTATTTTTAATGTTATTATAGCTCCCATTTTGTGATATAGAAACATCATCATCACGTCACGTAATACTATATATATCGGCTGTTGAAATTATAACTACGTATATGAAAAACAAATAAGTCAACCTTTTCAAAATCCAATTTTATGAGAACATTTACACATTTTCCTGCTGGAAATCACTAGAACCACATCAATTACATTGAAGTTTATTTTTATTTTATTGGTTCACAAAATTGGACTTGACACTGACGAATAACTAATTATAAACATGTCTAAAAATAAAAATGTCTAAACAAATGCTACTTGTGAACACTTCATGCGTTAAAAATTTAATTATTTACACTTCTTAACTAAATATACAAATGATGTAATAAAAAAAGAATATAGCTCTGATAATTAAATAATATGATATGATCTAAAATGATGCTTAATGGATAAAGTTGATGTATTAAATAAATCTAAATTTTTACAAATTTTATTATAAGTTGAACATATACGATTGAGTGGAGAATTTTGTCCATAGTTTGTGTGGCATGTAAGTATTTTGAATGTAATTCTATTATGGAGACGGCTAGGACGGGGCACAGCTATATTTTTTTTAAGTAGATGGGAACTGTCAATTTTTCCGTTAATTAACTTATGTAGATACACAATATCAGCAATTTTACGCCTTTGTTCTAACGATAACATTTTAAAATATATAAGTCTAGTTAAAATAAAAAGAATTTTTTCCTGTTTTTCTTTAGGTATTCCGCTAAATAAAACTGATATCAATTATTGTTGATTGCATTGTGAGCGGTTTTAGTAAATTTAATTAAAAAGGTAATTGAAATTCTTAATTTCAAAAATGCCACGGGGCTTATACAAAGTTTTACGGGCGACAATGGCGACATTAAACGAATAAAATTATTCTACGAGAGAAACAGCACTTTCCGTATCTCAAAGCTGCGTCGTAACCACGTTACAGAGGTACCAAAATACTGAAAACTTCACTGATCGCAGTGGTCGGCCCAATCTTCTGAATGCTGCTCACAAGTGTTACATCAAACTGTTGTCTGCCAACAATTAACGTATCTAAAATAAAAATGGAGCTCCAAGCTTTTACTGGCCGACTAATCAGTACTCAAACTATTAGAAACGCTCTGCACGAACACGGATTATGCGCTAGAATATATTGGAGAGCGTTTTTGAACAATCTAACAACGGCAGCCACGCCGATTACAATGGGTCAGAGAGCGTCAAAACACTCAAGAGCATCAAGTCGAAACGCGGTGCAAACAATCCGATCGAAATCGTCCACAGTGAACGGTCCGACTTAAGAGATACATGACGATCAGGTATCAGTGTGTCAAGTATGAATTTCAACAGAAAAGACCGCGGAGTATCCAATAACATCGATAGCATCTTCGGGCACCCTCGTCAAGTTACGGGTAAGTGGAAAGCATTCGGCGAACCGAAGCGCCTTAAACAAGCACAGCGATAAGAATCGTGCCGTACGGTCAAGATCGATAACACTTAATATCGTCACGCGGACTAGTGGGAGTCCATAATCACTGGAGATTACCTCAGTAAGACAATCAACAATTCCAAAGGATTCTGCGAACTTATACCCCAAAATTCGACATCACTAAAGCGCAACGTCACAGACCTCATAAGGGAATGGTATTTTAACGTATGCATACAGTTAAATATGCAATCATTAAATAATTTACACAAAACGTGTGTAACGTCCAGATCGCTGCATTCCTTTAAATGAGATGTCCAACGACGTTATAAAAATCGTCTCTCACCTGTGAATAATCTTTGATGACAATTAAAATTCTTTTACAACGTTTTTTTGGAAAGTATTCATACAACATTATTTGTGATCATCATCATCGACCTGTCCTCAATCTATTGTTACGCATATACCTTGTAGTGGTAGTATGTGTGTGAATGTGTATGTGTGTCAATTAGTAATAAGTTAGATTAAGACACTATTGTAGAAGGAGTAATAAATGAGCTGTCATCTATGTTATACGTGTTTATTGTACTCATCCTCGCGGCACACCTTAACCTGTATTTTTAAAGATTTTTCCAAATAACTCCCACGTCGTGCAATTTTTTCCGGCCCTTTTATCGTTTCACTATTGAAACATGGGTTTTCACTTAGAATGAGAGGGTACCCAAGGCCACATTGTACCATGCTGGACAAGCGCGGTTTAGCAGGCTTCACACGCCTCAAAGAACGACGGAATATACGACCACTTATTTTTCCATGTACCATCGAACCTGTGGAAACTGTGGAACTTCTCTTAAGCGTTTTTTATGAACAGTTATCTGCACCAGCTGTCATGACAGGTAAAATAAAATAAACATAGACAGGCAATATTCCCGTACAAAACACGTTAACCAATTAAATGAAAGCATTTTGATCAGGTTCACGGCTGCATGAGCTTAGTCCCCTTTGTGCACAGGTGAATATTAGAAAAAAAAACTCGAGCAAACAAATGTAGGTGTTTGTTTTCGATTTGTCGCAAATGCAATTATCATTTCCTTATTAATTGGTTGTACAAGTAGCGCGGCAGGTCTGTACGGATAAAGATATTTGACACTCGATGCTCTCTGCATATCCCGTGAAGGACCTGGCGTAAAGATATGGATGTATGTATGTATTAACTCGTTATTGAATAAAATTATTATTCTATCGTTTAGAACTCGAATTATAAAATTTTAAGGAATTATGTGTTTCCAAATTTTGTCGTTACTAAATCACACAACATTTATTAGCTGTTTTAACTATTTTTCTCTTTAATTTCGAAATTATAAGATTACTTGTAATTTTAAAAAACACTTTTATGATAAATAACTACAAATTAATGTAAAATCACTAAATAATCGTTATAAACTTTTAACCTTCATGTCACAAAAAAAATACAGTGAATGCACTTTTGAATACAATATTAAAACAATCTAAGTATTTACAAAAAATAACAAATTGACTACCGATTTTTAAAGTATTTAAAACGAACACAACGATTACGAAACCAACAGCCATCAGAAAATCCCCACGCTGGGAACGCGGGATGGATATCGCAGAGCGCAGCTTCTCGCACTGCCTACGCTGCGGCCCAGTCAGCCGGGGGCTTCAGCTGCGCGCACGCAGCCCGCGCCATACCGCGCTCCGCCAGCGCCCGGTTTAGTCGCCTCATACGACACCGTGTATCCAGGCTCGAATTCGGTGAATGTATTCCTTTCGAAACCGTAATCACGAAATTATATGAGCTAAGTAAACTAAAACAACGCTTAATGATTTCCAACTACAATATAAAGTATTCAAAGGCTTTCGAGACTATCTATAATCACAGACCAATGACGTAAATCAATACACAGTAAAACATTTAACAGAGCTGCACAACGCGAACTTCATTCCTGCCCTCTTGCTACTATAAATCATCTCGATATAATTTGCGTCCCGACATAATAAAGATGATATTGCTCCACTATCCCGAGCTCGTTAGTATTATTAATTTTCTGTAATAACGAATGCAAATATTGATGCAATTACGGTTACCACCAGCCGATACGTCAACAGTAATCGGAACTGATTCGTATGCCTATGTTATTATCGTGTTTGATATTTATCCAACTAATATGGGGAATTGTGAAAATATGTATTTTAAATTTTTTCAATTACTTAGCACGATACGATGACACAATGTGTATTAATTCGCCACTGATTCCTAATCAGTAGGATATAATTCTCAACTTGAAAACGAAAGACACGCAGTGTTTTCTAATCAATGACCAATACGTCAATCGGTAGTTTTAAGGTCAAGTTTTATGTCTTACTCACATACATAATTAAATGCAGCCAATTAACTCACCGGGTGTTCATACCATTAAACACGAGGTGAGCACTGATATCCATACAATACGCTTAGAAGAAACGCAACAGAAGTGTATTTAGCGAGATATGATCGAGACACAAAAGGGCTTAGCGAACAATCCCAAGGCTTAGACGTGGGACGAGCTGAATAACTGGTCGGTACGATTGTGCTCCCCCGAAGGCCAGGTAACAGATTTAATGAACCGATAATACTCAGCCAACGGGCTCATGTTGTAAATATCGTTATCAAAGTGTATTTACTGAATTTGGATAGGGATTAGGTAAGTATTACAATATTTCATGACGACGAAATTTTACGACTGTGCGGTGCCATCGGCAGATCAAATGAGATACACTCTCTACTTAACCCTAGTTGAACCTAAAAAATATATCTCAACGGATGGGAGATTATATGAAAATAGTTTGGTACTATTTCTGAATAACGAACGACTAATTATGACTGATATAAAACCAAAACGGAACATTCTATACATAAACTGTTGACTCGTTAGACCGACCGATTTAACGCAGGTGGTAGCGTCTTGATGAGATCAGCAGAATGTCGAGTATCGTGGCCTACCTTAGGAAAGGCTTGTGTCCAAAAGTGGAATAGTAGAGCTTGATGTGATCATTATAATTGTGACGATGATGAATGTTAAAAATCACCAACACCAATGTATGCTGAATGTTAGTCTTTGTAAACAGTGTATGTAATGGAATAAACAAAAACAAAAAGAACTTTAATAATATTTCTCCACGTCAAGTCGTTACCCGCAATGATGTACTACCATGAGAGATATGTTTCTAATTAGGGAAATTTTCACATTCGCCCGTCTTGGATTTAATATTAAGAATCCCGATTTAGTGACCGAAGAACTTCTGCATATGACACATCTTGGATGTCGTTGCCCCGTGACGATGTTGTTTTATAATGGACGATTAAGCGATAGAAGAAAAGTAAATTCCCATAAATATGAGAAAAAAAATCGCGTTAGGACTAATCGAGGACAGACATATCATAGGGAACCCACAAATGCAGAACCACTTCACAATTCAAATTATTAACAAAACTTATTGCTTCAATAAAAAAGTACCAGGATAATTAAAATTATCCATCGTAACACCTGTATACACTTATTTATCTGAAAATATTTCACCTGTCAAGGTACATAAGGTACAAGATACAAAGTATTTAGATCCATATTCTTCTCATTCTCATTCGCTTGCAACTCGCCAGCGATAGGACAATTTGTTACGAGCTGTTGAATGTCATTTTTACATAGTTTTCAAAACAAATTATCTTAATAAGTTCAAAGGAATTTAGTACCGAGATAATTACACAAATCACAAAGGAACGGTGGGACGGTAACTCTCATTAAGTCCCTACTTAGATGAACATAAAATAAGACGGAGCTCGAGGGACGCTTCAACGAATGGTCATTTCCGTTTTTCGAGTAATTCTCACCTGTTAGTAAATGAGAGAAAATGAACGATGCGCATTAAGATAAAGCTCTAGAATTATTTACCAACGTTTAAACGAAAAGTGGTGTCGTACTGGTTTTGATTAACACTACTTCGCTATTTTAACAAACAACAAAATTTTCTGTAAATCTGAAGTTGACTGTTGACAAACTTATGAAATGAGGTATTACAAAAACGGCACGTAATGTCCAGTTTTCAAAACCGGTAATTCAGGCACTTCACTCTCCAATATACACCGCGTGCGTAGATGCTCATTTACCATCAGGTACATCTTATTTCACCAACATGGACGCTCATTTCCATGGAGTGAAGAAAAAAAATATACATAAAAGTATAAATGGATAACTTGGCCCAAATTTTACAAAAATCCAAATGAGACTAAAAACAAAATAGTTATACTTACATACAAGAAAGCTTTTACGTATACAGGTGCCTATGAAACGCAGGTAATCAAAAGGCATCATTCTGTACTTACCAATAAATAACATTGTTGTAATATAACATTTATACTTCTTCCGACTTAAACTGGCAAAAAGTAATTTAAATTTTTAGTGAGAATTTAAATTCAACTTTTTACATGAAAAAACGAACTTTTATGAGTCAAATATATTCTATTCCACCCGAAGTATGTATATGTCAAGCAATGGACTGAGATAGGCTGGATAATGATGAAGTCTTATTACATTTCTGGAACGCTATGATTCTGTCTCATAGACCCCTTTACAATTTAATTTCTTATCGGCGAAAAACATAACCAAGCACAATTAACGTCATCATCGTTATTGTATTTTTTTGTTATTAAAACAGTTTAGTAAACTATGCAATAAATAGTTATCCACTAGTACAAGGTTCGAAGCATATAACAACACTTCCCATCGAAACTCCTATGCGATTTTCCAATCCTAGCCTTTTATCTTAGATACGAGTGACAACTATATATTACGTGATTGCAAAATGAAGTTTGAGCGATATAATTAGGCTTGCTATCTAATGTATAAGTGATGTTGCTTTCGAAATAACTGAAAAATTAATTGAAAATGCGATAACATGTAGAAATAATTTTGATAATGTGTTAATGGTTATGAGTAATTATGATGATTTCGTTACGTGCTCATTAAATCAAGAGAATCCTGATGATGAATTCATTCTTGAAGGTCTTTTTAATTTAACAGTCCCTAATATACCACAGAAAAACATGGTCGTGACTGAGGAAATACAACCAATTCTATAAGTTGTTGGCAGTAAACAACCGAACCAATCCATTGATGTATTAGAAGGAAAATCATATCAATAGTGATTCTTACAAATTGAGTGTAGGATATTTTTCTCTAGCCGTCTTTCTACATTATTTGCGATAGTTTATCACACTTGGAACATTTTCATCACCAATGATATCTATTCCACAATGGGTCACGATGGCATCTTTTTGCCTAATTAATATAATATTTAATTATTTCCCTGTCAAGACAATATATTTTTCGAAATTCTCAACTAGTTAAGTGTTTATTTCTTTTCTAGACAAGCTTCTAGAAAATAAATAATCACCAAAACTAGTCGAGAACTTTTTGTTTATTTCTTTTCTAGACAAGCTTCTAGAAAATAAATAATCACCAAAACTAGTCGAGAACTTCGGAGACCCGTACGTTTCTGTGACGTGTAATGTTTTCACGATTCGAAAACTTGCAACTTCTAAAGAACAAAACTATTCTCCAACGTAAGAATTGTAACAGGTAATGTACTTTTTGTGATCTCACTACTCCTAGAACTCTTTGTAGCGACGCGCTGCACAATGATACGGTTCCAAAGAAATACTCTAGAAAGAAATTCTTGAGAGCGATGAGATTTTCTGCTTTAAGTGCTATTTAAATTGCGAATTTTTATAAAAGTGGGCCAGTTCACATTACAGTTTCACGTCAAACTTAAAATGTACGAGTACGGTTTAAGCGAAGTTCAGTCAGTGACTTCAATTGTGGTTTTGTTCCATAAAACTACCCTAATTTACTTGCAAGGAGTCAGCATATGGATTAGCTTATTTTAACACGGTAATTTGTCTTTTTATAACGTTTTTTGCACCATAAATCAATACTTCACTTAGTGTCAATTGCGTCACTAGTGTTAATTCAATAGGAATCAGTAAACATTAGTCCAATTAGTGTCAGTTATATTCAAAGTCAGCCACAGACACGTGTGATGGTCGCCTGTACTATACGTGTTATTACTAATTGCCAATCATATCATTCAATCTTTCTGAGCTAACTCAGCCCCAATAGAATATCCAAACATAAAATACAATATGTTTTCTTGCCCCCAGATACCCGGTAAATAAATCTCGGAATACTCGCAAACCAGGCTGATATGCTGACCAGTAAAGGTATTAGAATAAAAATAAAATGTATTTAAAGTCTAGAATACTTTATGAACTCTTCAGCGTTCTCAATATATCATGTAAAGAGTGTTCCAAGAAAAAACATTTTTACGATGAAACCGTACTTCACTTAATTAACTCAAATTCCGTAAGTTTTCCGCGCTAACTTCATTAAATAGTTTATGAGCAACCCTACTATACTTTGCTTTCATTTAGTTTTAAGGCTGGGTATATTAAGAAACATTCCTGGATACCTTATAAGCTTTTCTCTTATAGCAGGCGCAAGCAAACTCGTATAAGTCGAGTTGGGGAGAGAATAGATTGAGATTGCTCGGTCTCGTTTCTCGTGTTTTGGATTCCGTCAAACTAAAGTCACAAGTAAAAACGGCTCATTTATTTGAAAACATACACTTACATTATTTTTGTAAACCCTGGAATATAAGAATCCAAAACGCAACCGGTATATGCGAATTACCATAAACAAGTGCTTATTATATGAAAAAGTGTAAGCAAAAAAAAAACCGCATTCATAAACAAACGCACTCGTCGGAAGCCGGTGACGTCATCGCGTTCCGGTTCTAAAAGCGGCCGATGTCGCAACCACGCTAACTTGCAATTCACAGGACGCACGCACACTAACAACAACTAAGTACATAAAAAATATTTTTTTTAAGCCTACGCGGTCACTGACGTAATGTCACATACACTACATGGCAATTTAACATAGCATAACATCACGACTGTATAACCTTGAAGGAGTAGGTAGAGGAGTACATTACTCCCACGTTTCACCAGCTTTGTTATATTATACCTACATGACATGGAATAGGGGACAATCTTATTGCCAGCCTATAGCAATTTGGGATACATGTAAATTGATATCATGAATTGTATTAAACAAAAAGGGAATTCAATCAACGATATTCTCACCTCACACTTAGTGGAACGATGCGAACCAAGTGGTACATTAACGAAACTTTATGCAGTGTAACATACGGGTACCCAGATATATCCATACATAAACGAATCATTCTCGTTGTGTCGAAGTTCATTAACATATGTAAGACATTAACTATATGATAATTGCATTAATATAATATTTAAAGCGTTAAGTGAATATCAACACTGATATTTTGCGGAAGAATCGAATGCTCTTCAAGTATAATTAGCTAGTATTGGATGGATCTATGCGCAGGCCATGGCAATGCACTAACGCCATTTAACTTTTACTAGGTATAGATAATAGGTTATTTCGCGCTGCGCTAGCGCTGGCGCACCCGGGTTGTTCTTACATGTGTATAATCTATACGGTGACCAACGGCTTTGCCTCCTGCCAAGACTGCCATAGCATCGCGTGTACGTGAATTGTATGTATTGTAATAAACTATACATTTACACTTTATTATCGACAAGCGTTTACTGCGGCTTAATTCGCGCTGAATTCGATATTACAATAAATACGAATAGATTTTTTTTCTTTCTGTTCATCAAGAGCGTAAATCTACACTCTTTAGGAATAAAACTTATAATATATAATAGGAATAAAAATGATAGCTAAAAGGGCTGTAAATTGTAAAGAGTGCAATGGAGTGAATGTTAAAAACGAAAAAAATCATTCCGTCGGTTAAAGGAGAAGCAACCTAATTACCGTTCTCGCTCCGTTTCGGTTCCGGCAGAAGCGGCCTCATTCACATTGTGCAAATCAAATTGGTCGGAACCGCCGTGCAAGTTGAACGGCTGAGCTTTTTGAATGAGGCAATTTAAATTAGACACGATATTTTAACGGAGTTTCTTAGAACGGCGAACTACCTACCTGTTTGGACACGAATCATTCATAATTTTTGTGAGAAATAAAACTTTGATTTCTGTATTACTATAACTAGACTTAAGAATTTTGAAGCAACGAAAGGGATCTTTCAGAATTATCTATCTTTTTAATTCCCGAACGAGACTCTTTTATTGACTGAAATCCCGTCCGTCGGCCGTTGCTTAAATCTACAGATATCACCGTGATCAGCAAAGGCTACCGAAAGTTAATTACCGAAACAAATATGAATAGGTACCTATAATTTTACTGTAACTGTGTATAGTGTTAATGTTCGATTCAATTAGCAAAGAGTCGTAACAAGGAATTACAATCTGAATATCAACTGACCACAAACTACTTTCTACCGACTTAGATTCAGGTCAACACGAAAATAACACGCTGACACTAAGGCTAAGTCGCATCTTATCAATTCACCCAACATAGACTTGATAGCAGTTATCGCTGCCAACTGATTGCCGGCAAATCTACATAATTACGGAGCTGTACGTATCAGGGCACCAGCGATAGACACGAGAACACGCTACACGAAGGTTTAAATTTGAATACAAATTAAAAAGTTCGTACCTTGCGGACTTCCTAGGGCTCAATCGATGAACTAGGTTAGAAAGATGAAATAGAAAAAAATCTGCTAATCTAATTAAAAAACAACTTAACTTTTAAACAAATTTTAACAAAATAACTTTTAAGATGCGATAAGAACAATGACATTTATTTCCCCTTGAAAGGTTGGTAGAGAGCACCGAGTGCCAAATAACTCCATCCTTACAGACCTGCCGCATCTCCTCCACAGTCATTACTCTCTTCTTACATGCACGCTAATTTCGGATAGTTCTAACTCTCCATCAGACAGTATCTGGCCTATTTGATGAAGATAGGTAAGTCTTAGTCACCATCGACACCTTCGTCCACCAACGTGCGCATTGTATCACCCGGGCTCAATGCTAGAAGCGTGGTCGTCGCGACCCTCCCGGTTAGGGCGCTCTTCCACACACGATGTATACCAACCTGTTCCCATCGGTACGAAAACTTGTATGGAGACAGCAATAGCGAGACGGTAATATCATAAGAGAATAATTATTTCTAGACAGTACGGCCTAAGATTAGTTGAGACACACAGAAGAACATATTGCAAAACACAACAGGCAAAGTTAAAGAACAAACAAAATCGGACCATATATTCGCATATGTATAGAACTGTAAATTTGCACCTTTACGTAATCAGGTCGATGCGAGTAAAAGGAACCGAACCAATCGGAGGCGTCAAGATGCTAATTAACCTGTATGCGAAAACAATTATGGAACAAGTACTTTCACTCGCCCTCGAAACTGCTAATCGTAAAAACAATGCGCGAAGCGAAATTCAATAACGTTGCATGCCATATTTCACGGGTTAACACTTTACGAGCGCACTAAACGTAAGCAGAATGTACTGCGGACCGAATAACATCAGTCAACGAGTTAACCCTCCCAAGGAATATAACCCTTATTACTCCCGAGCAGGAAATAAAACTGTGTGCTACTGTAGCATTACGCCCACGTCGAGTGAGCTGGCGAAATGCGGATCTAAATTTACACAGATGACTGTAGATGGATAATACTAATTAAAATTATGAAGTAACACCGCCTCAGCTAACTAACGTCATAAGGAAGGAAGGAAAGGACCTTCCATAAGTTGTGAAGCTAACAGACAACGTGCAAACGATGGAAGACAAGTCGGTGGGTTATGTTGGTGGATTAAATTTCTGATAGGGTATAAATGTTAAGCTTACTTTACTCTCGTACATCAGATTACAGTTAATTTGAGACGCATTCAAATACCAAAACAAATTAAACAATTAACACGTATGTTTATATTTCGATTCTGATTCTCGTTCCCTTCAATCCCTGGGGATAAAACCTAAAAGAATAAACGACAATAATAGATCATTTTAAATAGTTGCAATTTAATAACACAATAACCGTTAAGGTTATTATGTTATTTATTTACAATATAAATAGTACATACTTCATGAACGGTTTTCCTGAAAACAAGTAAATATACCAATTAGCACATTATTATTTTGTAATATATCTACCTACATTAGTGATATAATGTTCAGTGATTTTCCATGTCCTACATTTTATAATAATTAAAATTATTGGATTGAATAGG
>DWDU01002852.1:0-12225 GCA_018245575.1 Jemadia suekentonmiller
CTATGGTGAGGATTTCATCCGAACACTGCAGAGCTACCGACATGATAAGAATCTTGGACAAATTTGGCTCCAGGGGGAATTCCGCCATCTGTAATATAAGTTTGAGATTAAATGATCGAACATAAAATATATATGTTACAAATATAATACGAGTGCCGAAACATGAGCTATAGCACTGTTTGTGCAAAGCTAATATGGACAAAGCCTTGTCATATTATGCCACACTATGCCAGCTACAGTGGCGTTAATAGTTCTAAAAATGTATATGTATTTACAAGCCAACACGAGCACATCTTACACCAATCTGTAAGAAGTGAGACTTCATTTAGCTGTTGTAAATTCACAAGGATTCCTTTGTACCTCTATATTTCAAAGTAGGATCAAAACATGTGTAAAACAGTTGCTGTAAGGTAACTTCTTAACGTCAGGTAGGCTCTCTATTTGCCGAGTGTATTAATATAAAATTCAAATTGATCATATTAATATCAAGAGTAAAACGCCTACTCTGCGTCCGAGACGAGTGAGCAGCCCCTCGGCGTCGAGGGCGGACAGCGAGTGAAGCTGCTCCAGCGCCATGATCAGCGACTCCACCGGCGGCGCGTCCATGAAGTCGAAATGCAACAGATCGTTAATGCCCATAGTCTTCAGCTGCAGCACCTGCAATAGATAATATAAAAATAGTCAAATAAAATGTGAAACCATAATAATGAGACACGTAATATCAAATAGGTAATTATTGTGTTCGTAAGCGCCAACAAGTGAGCGTCGGCGGCACGCACCGTGGTGGCCAGGTTGGTGCGCTGGATCTCGGGCACGGGCGTGGGCAGCATCTCGTCGCGGTAGGCGCGCTCCGTGTACAGCCGGTAGCACTTGCCGGGGCCCGTGCGGCCGGCGCGGCCCGCGCGCTGCTTGGCGGCCGCCTGGAAATAACATTTGTTGGAGATCAAGATTAAATGCCATGTTCATGTTAAGCTAAAACTAACATTCCTTTTTCACAGTCAGGTTTTGTTATTTTACAGGAAATCCTTGTCATCTTTACTGTTATCTGTGGGAAATAATATGAATATGTTGAATTTATTCTAAATTAACAGAACATCTCAATATAGTATGTCATATCATAATAACTTTCCTAAAATTGATTTTCATAGAGCAAATCATGTGCATTATAATGTCCTTATCTGGTATTTACATACAAAACTGACCACTTAGTTACTCTGGTAATTGTGTAAAGTTGTCAATTTATACAATGACATACAAATAACCAACAAAAAATATTGTTTTTACTTAAAGAATATACTGAAACATACCTGTGAAATCGGGGTGACCACAAGAGAATCCATACCAGTCTTGGAATTGTACACTTTCTGCTTCACGAATCCGGGATCTACTACATAGTAAATACCGTCAATGGTTAGTGAGGTCTCAGCGATGTTGGTGGCGATCACCACTTTCCTAGAGCCAGGTGGCGCCGGCTCGAATATCCTTGTTTGCATCTCAGACGGTAGAGCAGAATAAACTGGCAAAATTATCAATTCAGGCACATCTGGCCCTAAGGACTTCATGCGTTCGTAGAGAATCTCGCAAGCTGTGTCAATTTCCTCTTGACCCGTGAGAAATAGAAGAATATCTCCTGGTGGCTCTCGTAGATGGATCTGCATGACTGTTATTAAGGAGGCATCGAGGTAGTCTGTTTCAGGTTCTTTTGTGTACAACACTTCTACCGGGAATGTTCTGCCTGGTATTGTAAAGATTGGCGCTTCGAAGAAATATTGTGAGAATTTCACAGCGTCCAGGGTAGCAGAGGTGACAATGAGTTTGAGCTCCGGACGCTTCTGCACGGCCTGTTTCAACAGGCCAAAGAGCACATCGGTGTGGATGGTGCGCTCGTGGGCTTCGTCCAACATGATCACTGAGTAGGTTTTCAAGTCAAGATCCATTAGGCATTCTCGCAGCAACATACCGTCTGTCATGTACCTGAAATTGTTTGCTATAATTTGAATTCTCAACCTAAGGATGGATATAAGGCGAACAAATACATAATGCATCATCATTATAAAGGAACCAATTTTAAGTTGAAACAAAACCAAAGCGTTACCATCTGAAACAGATAGGGTCGAGAACTATCGCAACAAGTAGAACACACTAGTAGTGCATGGAATATATCACTTGGACAAGTGGGCGAATTAGCATATTTTAGACATGCTTGTAGCAGAAATGGTAAGACACACACTTGATATATTATTCTCACTTAATAATAGTTTCCGGGCTGGTGCAGTCCTCGAAGCGGATGGTGTAGCCGACCTCCTGGCCCAGCCGGCAGCCGAACTCCTCGGCCACGCGCTTGGCCACGGACATGGCGGCCACGCGGCGCGGCTGCGTGCAGGCCACGCGCCCGCGCGCCGTCATGCCGCACTCCGCCAGGTACTGCGTGATCTGGGTCGTCTTGCCGGACCCCGTCTCGCCGATCACTATGAGAATCTGGTTGTCTGATACGGCCTGTGGCAGAAGAAATATAAAAATGGACATAAATGGGTACTATCGGAAAAGGAGGTGGACATGGCTTTGTATGAAACATATTATCAGGGAATCAATAATTAGGTGCTGTTACTAAAAAGCAGAAACTGGAAAAATAAAAAAAAACTGGAGTTTCGTTAACTTACTTTTGTCAATTCATCCTTCAGTTTATAAATAGGCAGTGATTGTCTCTGCTCCAACAGGGACAGATTGGTCTTCTTGCCGAAAGAGGATTTCTTCCCACCGATCACGTGTTTTTTCCATTCCGGCAGATCTTGGGGAGCGATGCCAGTGCCTCGCATATTCGCAGCCAATGCTCTACTATCCACATCGGGTAATGGATCAATCCAGTTCTTATTCAAGCCGGTTGGCATACTCTCCATTTCTTGTTCTCTTTGTATCATCTTCTGTTCTCGTCTCTCTTTAGCGAGGGCGGATTGCATCATCGCCGCTTGAGCTAACGAACCGTCTGGATTTTTTACTATTCTCACAGGCGATAAGTCATGCAAGGCTCTGCCATGACCCTGGAGGAATGGTGGCTCTTCCTCCACGAGCTCTATTTCGATGTCCGCTTCACCGTCTTCGTCTTTCGGCAGTAAGCCGGTTTCCTCGTCAAAGTCCGGTAGCTCGCTCTTATCTATCACGCCCGAAGATATCATCTGTGGACACAGGGCACACAGAACATATATTAAGATAGCATTTATATTGTTTTAATCATGCTTATCATCAGCCTGATTATTGATGGTTGAAAAATTGTTTTAATAATGATAATAATAAAAAAAATTAATATCACAAAATAGGCTAGGCATTAGCTGTGATCATGCTTCATGGTGCACACAGATATGTCTTAAGACAGAGTACATTTGCATAGGAAAAACATCTATACCATTGCTTTGAAGTCATAAGTTACATGAGCATGGCAGCATACACATATAAAAAATACTATGAACTTGTTACATCATATTACCTGTTTGATTTCCCATCGTTCTGGGCTAGATATCCTCGTGACCCGTTTCCTGCTGGAATCTTCATCTGGATCCAAGTTTTGCTGCAAGCCAGCCAGTACTGTAGCCGCAGGTGGAGGCCTGTCTGGATTCCGTCCTTCCCGTTCAGCCTATAAAATGTATAATGAATGAATTAATATTGTTATGATTCATTATTTCAGACATTGTTATAAAGAATCAGTTCATATTATACAAGTATAAAGAATCTTTTTTACCGCCTAAAACCATATGGTGAGGTGTGTGTAATTCTTAATTTTAAAATGTTCCGGTTGCAACAACTGACAAATGAAGAGTCAGGGTATCTGATATAAGAAAAGCAATCATTAACATTCGTTTGTTGACACCAATGAATTGTGCAGGAAGTGCATCAGCCTTAAAAGAGCACAAATGAATTAAATTGGGCCACAGCACACACAAAATACCTATTACTTTATTTATTTAGCATACCTCCAAATGAGCATGTGATGCTGGATTCAGATCCTTCCCAGTCTCCTGACAAACATCCTTCATAGTCAGGGAAACCTTCTGACCTGTCACAGACAATACCTTCACCTGAAACCAATACATACATTGTATTGTAGGTATCCTGGGACATCCCTACATACAGCCATTTTATGCCAAAATGATCAGAGGCTTAGTTACCAAAAGCTTACGAGCCGCAGTCAAAAATATTTATAATCAACACTAACATATTTGCCCTGTGTGGCAAGTGAACCCACGAGTCGAGCACTGTTGGAGCAGCTGTCTCTAACCAGTAGACTCACAGAATAGACAGGAACTATTATTTCAGAACTAGTGGACAGTCACTACTGATGTGAGAATGGTCCTATTATATTGACTGGCATTATATAAATTATTGCAAAAATGTTGTCACCTTAACTTTATCCCCTCTGGAGACCACATCAGCAACACTGCTGACCCGGCACTCTGATCTCAACTGTGAAATGTGCACTAGTCCCTCCCATTTCTTCCTCAAGCCTTCTATTTGAACAAAACATCCAAATGACACTATGTTTGCCACTCTGCCTGTGTATATCTGGAAATATGGAATAAAAAACAAACTTACAATGAATTAAATTGCAAACTAAGGTATGATAAAAACCGACACAATTCTCTACCTAGAATCTAAACTATGAATCATCATCAGTCTCCTGCTGGACATAGGCCTCCCCTAGTAAGCACCACTGTGTCCTGTCGTCAGCTAATAAACTACCAATACCAATAAATATTTAATAAAACTACATCAATACAGTGTAAAAGGCCATAAACTGACAACAAAAACAGTTATAGACAGTCACATCGTCTACTCTACAGTACTCCCAACTGTGATCATTGTCATTTATGTGGTGAAGGAATACATACATATTATTACAATAGATCCTTTGTGGGATAGGCAGGGAGCACAAAGTACGAAATATCTCTATTCTTGCACACTTGTTGTGCCTCTTCCACATTCATCACTGGCAATTCATCATCAACAATCACTGCTCTACAACATTACAATACTGTGTTAGGAAACTTGTCAGTCTATTTCTATTCTGCCACTCCAGCACAGCTATCAATATTTCCTGTTTGGCTGACCTTCAGTAAAATATTTAATCATAAAGTGAGAATGGTATTATACTTACTTTGCCAGGTTCAGGGTCATCACTAACTGGCATCTCTTGACTCCTTCGTCTCGGCTTTTTGTCATATTCTTGTTTATTATCGCGGTTTCGGTCCTTTGTCTCTCTGTCTCTATCACGAGAATATGATCTAGACCGTGATCTGCGTCTAGATCTTGACCTTCGATGTCTGTCTCTTGACCTAGAGCGATACCTATGACGGCTTCTTGATCGTCGCCGCCGGTCCCTATCTCGATTTCGACTCCTACTTCTTCGATCTCTGCTTCTACTTCTTCGATCTTTACTTCTACTCCTACGATCTGGACTTTTTTTTTCTTTTCCTTGACTTCGCCTGTCGCGACTACGACTTCGTCTATTTCGACTGCGACTTCGTCTGTCGCGACTACGACTTCGTCTATCGCGACTACGACTTCGCCGGTCTCGACTACGACTTCTCCGTTTACGATCCCTAGAACTTTCATATTTACTTCGATCTTTTCGTTCGGTACTTCTTTCCCTGCGTTGTTCTTTTTTTTCTGTGTCCTCTACCTTAGTCTTTACATTTGAAGGTGCCAACGCCTCCAACTCAGCCATAGCTTGATCCACGACTTCATTGTTACACCCATTCTTTTTGTGCTCTTTCTCAAATACTTCTTTGGCTGTAATTCTCTTAGATTTACTATTGCCATCCTCACCTTCCTCATCAGACAAGAATTTGTGAGGCTTGTCATTAGGTATTGCAAGTCCAGGGAATTTCACAGCAAGAGGGTTAGTAGATGAAGTCTCTTTCTCATTAGTCTGTGTAGTGGAGTTGATTGGCTTCATGTGCTGAATAATGCGCAGTAAATTAGTCATGAAGGAGTCTGAGAATTCCGCCCCATTTTCAATAAGGGATTTCTTAAAACCATCAAAGTTTGGATTCTTATCTGCCAAATCTATAATGAATTCGGCTGCAAGTAGAAATTGTTTGTTACATAAAAATGTTATACAAAGTATAGTAATAGCTAAAGAATTAGCAAGAAATGATTAAATACAAACTTTCAATCGAACATCAAGCAATGTAAATATGTCTCACCCAAATCTTTATCATTAAGCCCTAAATGGTTATCCAATTCAGTACAAACTTTAGAAACTAATGAAAGATGTTCTAACTTAGCGACTTCATCCATTTTTTTGCAATTACTGTAATTATTTTTTTTAGATAACGCTACATTTATTGAATATAATTTCCTAACAAACAGCAAAATTGACAGTATACGTTCAATTTTGTAATGTCTGTGGCTAACAAAAATGTAAATTGGTTTGTTTTTAAATGTTTAAAACGACGTTCTTACTTAATTCAGCCACACATAATTACTTTCCAGTTTTTGAAAATTTTAATAATAATGTGATAACTATATAATTGATTCATAATCAAATATGCCACAGTACTTCGATTATAACTATTTCAATGGACTATTTAAGTCTACAACAAAAAACTTACTAACAGGTATCTATGATGTTTTTATATGTCCTTAATTAAATTAGGTAAAACGAACAAATAAGTCAATATATGAGACTCCCAAACGTCACTCCGTCATAAAAAATATAACCTAAAAACTAACAATTGTTTTATAAGCTTTTCTTTCACTTGTCGTTCCTTATCTCTGGACGTTTCATGCTTTCACGGTAGGCAAGTGATATTTAATGAATTATTGAAACTAGGTATTGTTCATCTCATCTAATAATATGGAAAACAACTCTGATCATTCGGAACAGAACAATTTTAGTCCTTTGACTGTGCAGGAAGTAGATGTAGATTTTTTACCGATAGTGTACGAAATAATTCGAAGGTATTCGTGCTGTATTTATATTTAGATATATTTTTACTGCTACTCTTTTGGCTACGTCAATAATAGTGTGTTTTCGTGCAGTGTCGAGCGAGAATTCCACGATAATTCTGCTAAAGCGCGCGAGTCGCAGGACTGCAGTTTGAAGATCTTAGAACTTCAAAAGAAATTCGATCTGGCAAGATCCCAGGTATTTAACATGTGTCGCAAAAAACTACATAGGTTTTGTAATGCGATTATTTGGATTTTGAATCTGCTGGGTGATGGGCTAAGTATCTTTCGCAGTTTGTTCAAGAAGTTCCCTTGTGCCATTTCACGGATTATTATGTAAGGCCTTTAGATAGATAAGGATAATGTAACAATGTTTTGCATATGCAACAAAAACTTCTTTAAAATCCACATTCTGTCGTCTATCAATCAATCTATTTTCTTCAAAATGCACAATGTGGTTTTGTTCTTGTGATTTCAATTTTTTCTCTTACTTTGCTCGTTAATAACACACCTTTTCTTTCGCCTCATATGATATAAGCGCGCCGGTGCAAGGTTCTGTTCTAAAACTTTTTTTTTGTTTATATTATGTACACATAAACAACCCACTATAACATTTATTCTATCATGTTCTATTTCATCAGATCAGACGTCTACCTGGCATTGATTACAATAAGCAAGACCAACTGAAACAGTTTGAGATCCTCAGGACTCAGATGAGACTGAAGAGGGAATTACTGCAAAAATACCGTAACATGTGCTCATTTGAAACATCATTCAAGTGATATAACATAATGCCTCTCAGAGCATTGCTGAAGTACTTGGCTAACAATGAGCACTTGGTGCAGAAAATAGCTGAATCGTATCCTGTGAGACGTGCTGCCCAGCTGGCTGTCTCTTTCTTTTACAGAGGAAAAGAGAAGCTATCCGAAATGGATCCCGAAAAAATTAACAGACTCACATCCTTTTTCAAAAGATTCAGCCAAAATTTGAAGGAAGGCATTGATGACGCTAAGAAGCAAATAAAAAAGTAAACCGGCCACCACATATGTGAATATACATTAATGGTTATAAATGTAGTACATTTAGAAATGTTCAGTTTTATAATGGGAAAATAACAAGACTTTTCTCTTCGAGCTAGTTTTATTTCAAACTCGGAACAAATCAATAAAAATATCCTCTTACTTAAACTACAAAATCACATTACAATGGTACCACAAACAAATACTGAATAATATATATGATACAGAGTGGATTCTCTAGCCTCACTAACAGTATTATGTCTTCATCATAGAATGATGTTATATTTCAATATTTATTCATCATTGAAAATATAATAGATGTCTATGATATTTACTGAGCAAAGACTTTAGTAATTTTCAGAATAGACCCATTTTGATCTCTAGTAGTCACTGTATTGGAAATGATTTGGTTCTTCTATAAACACACTTATGACAACATAAAAGATAAACAAGACATTTTATGCTTTCATTCAATTAGTATCCATATGATTGGCATTACAATTTGTACCACCACTGTCAATGCTCTTACATTTTGCCAATAAAACTTATATAAAATAACTCAATGAAATAGACCTTTGCAAACAACAACCAAAAATGAAAACTCAAATTACAGTGTAAAAGTACACAATCACTTTTAAATCAAAACAATTTAAATAATGCATACACTAGAACTAAGAACACCACAAATCACACAATGATATGCTATACAAAAATATTGCCACAAAATTCTTTTCTGCTATTTTTGCTGTGAGATACTGTTTACCTCCAGAGTAAAGATGGAAATACAAAATCAAGAACTTTCTCTAGGCGGATTGTTGCCTAATTAACCCTTATAATGCAAATAATTTTATTATTGCAAAAAATAAATTTAATACCTTTATACAAAAAGGTATGTAATATAAAAGTTACATATATAAATATTCGTAACCCAATATACGGATATCTTGATCTCAAATAATCACCGCTATCTCTAGATATGTTCCACACAATAGAATTAACTTACCTGGGTCGCTGGTATTTTTTTAAATTTTGCTCCATTATCGGCTACACTATAAAAATAATATGTCGATACAAACATAATACACAATGAATTCTGATGCATACATTAAATAAAAATTGGTATTTCGAACTGTTAGGAAAGTGTCCCTCGGCGACCGTTTGTGGGCATATAGGTGCGCACATGAACGGGCGGCCGCGGCACCCGCTGTTTAAAAGCGCATTCGCGATGCAACAGCGTGTGACCGGGACATAAATATCCAAACCATAACGACAGCATCGGGAGTGTATCGATACTGAATCATTGCAAAATGTCGTCGGGGGGCGACACTCCTTAATAATTCAAGTAGACTTCACATAATTTCAAATATGTATTTAAGTATGTATGTTGAATAAATTTTCGACGTATAAAGAAGTAACAATACACACGTGTCTTCTTCATGTTGCCGTCGACCATGGATTACATGTTCCAGTGAAATATTCATAGGTATTATGAAAATAATTGAATAATAACAAATTTTAACGTTCACATTATTCGCTTATACAGATTAATGAAATTTTTTGTTATTTTCTCCTATTTAAATTTACTATATGGTCAAGCATTTAAAATAAATATGTTCGGTTTATTTAATTGCATGTTAAAAAGTACATTTTCCTAGACAAATATTTAAAATAGTAGACATTAATTAATGAAGATTTTTTTACATATCTAATTTATCAAATATTTTAATAAAATAATGTACATAGTCCGAACAAGATAGACGGCTGAGTATATCTACACATTACTATGCAGTAAATTTTAATGTATAAGTACCTTGTACTTTGTTTAGGCGTAAAAGTGTTAATATCTGATAGTGAAAATGTAAGTTAAAATGGAATTTGAAAAATGTAAGTTAAAATTGAATGATATAATATGGAAAAAAAAATTAAAAAAAATATAATAGAATAATGGTTGTGTGAGCATATGAAATACAGCATGAAAATGGGAATTTTAAAAGAAATAAATCGATTTTGAGTAATTTTTGATTTCGTTTGCTGCCAGTAGTATCCTTTATTCTTCGCTATGAAAAAATCTAGTTTTATGTTTGCAAATATTGTACAATGGTAACGTGGAATTGGCTTATGCTTTATCCCAGGGATACACGTTACCTAAACCCCCCCCCCTGCCCCCTCTTTATCATTGTATTCTATAGCCTTTTTTATTTCTCTGGCGTTTCCTCCTTCACTACCCAACACTGCAAGTCGCTGTCACTGATAGGTTTTGCACAGCGTAGATGTAGACTCAAGTATTGTCTCTGACGTCACTTACTCTGTGCCGTAATTGTTGTAATTATTCGACGACCTGTACCCGACACGCACGAGAACAATCTACATCCGGTAACCCGGAACGTATGAACGCCATAGTCGAGAAGAGATCTTTGCTTCTATCTAAGTATACTTATACAACTTGAACATGTAAATATTCAATGAATAATTCATCACCTTAGCTCGTTACTACACACTAAGCTTTCAACACACAATACATACGTCACTCTAAGAATTTTATAAAATAACGACGCCATAATGGCATACAAAAATAATATACTTTCAAACGTGGTCGGTTACCTATCGGGACATGCTTATTGCAATTTTTTTTTACTATTTGTAGATTATATAGCTGTGGCAATTAACAATAATTATGTGTGTAATTTTTGATATTCTTACTGAATAATATTAAAATACAAACGAAACGTATTTCTAATTAATTATCAATAATAATAATGTACGTGGAGAGGATTATGATTGTTTATTTTATTTTAAGCGTAATAGTCAGCAAAAAGTTGTCGAAAAATTATGTTAAATCTAGACGTAATGATGTAATTATTACTTGACTTAACACTATTTAATTAAGTATTTATTGTAAATTCTTAAAACTGTAATGAATTTTTATTATCCTAAAGACATTCACATCGCTGTTGTTGTTTATTTTATATTTATATGTATTTTAGATTTATAATATAGAAGAAATTTAGTTACTATTCTCATCAAATTAGAACTTTTAGAACAAAATAGAAATTTCAAAAAATAATGATAATAAAGATAAAAAGAGACCGCGATATGATGAAAAGAGACGGATAATAAACGTGTACAAATAGTACATGTGGCATGTGTGAAATGATGTGTAACTAGCGTGTGAAGAGAAATACTCTGTTTTATAAGTGTTATTGTATTTTGCTTCTGTGTGAGCGCTTTTTACTGTAAAATTATTATAGGGCAGAAAATAATGCAAGCGGTGTAAGATAACATTGCTGGCATTTGAATTTCGCATCTAAGCAAGATTTTATCTCTGATAAGTCTCGGTAATGGTAATGAGGTGAAACAAAAGTAAATTCCCACAAGGATCGAGAATAATATTCCTTGGGTATAGACGAGCTAGTCGGCGGCTAGCGTGCGGTGGGAGGGGCCTAGCACTGCGGCGCGCAGGCCACGCCCACCGCGCGCCGAGCGGCCGGGTACGGGCAAACGGGAAAGTAACAGCTCGTACAAATGTCGCGTCAGTTGGCGGCGGACAGCGGCGCGGGCGCGGCGGCGGGCGGCTTGTCGTGGCGGCGGCGCGGGCGGCGCGCGCCGCGCTTGTCGCCCTGCACCTCGAACGGGGAGTCCTTCGCCGTCACGTCGCTCTCCTGCGGCTGCTGGCAAAGCCGGGACTGCGTTACGTACTACATACATTGCGCTAATCATTTGAAACTGTGCTTTTCATTTAACTTCATTCATGTTTACTTATAAAATTTTACAAGATTACTTGAATTATTTACAAAATACTTAAGATATTGCATGTTATAAAAATTAAAAGAAGTTTTAATCTAAGTACAAATACGATCAATAAGCTACATTAAAAACTTCAACTCAAATGTCAATTTATTCAATTAACCCAATGTAATAAAAAAAAATATTTCTGGTTTAAATGCAATTAGACACGGGTATAAATTGAACAATAAATGAAGTAGTTAATAATGTAAGAAAATGTAGATAATGAATGAATCGTCGCAGTAGTCGCTCACCGCGTCGGGCGCGGCGCCGTCCCGGTGGTGGCGCTGCTGGCGCGGCGCCGCCGGCTCGGGCCGCAGCACGTTGCCCACCGCCTTGGTGCGCCCCTCGCGGAACACCTGCCATGTGTTTATGTTTATAACACAGCCAATGGACTAACAATGTATTCCAGTAACATTTTAACCAATAGGTACACGAATACCTACATATTTCATAATAAAGCATAGTTAGTGAGCTACCG
>DWDU01002853.1:0-12224 GCA_018245575.1 Jemadia suekentonmiller
ACATAACTGGTGGCACAATAAATATTTATTTAATAAAAATACAAAATGACATTGATTTAACAACAAAATGAAATTTAACAAGATTTATTAAACTAAATACACTTAATATTATATATATGTATCTATGTAATAAAGAAACAAGTTCTTTACGATTCCCTCGGATCATCTATAAAACAAAATTATCTCTGTTAATCTTGTAAAATATTCAACTTGAAAGTCGTAATTTCATATCATTAACTCGAAATTGTTACTACGCATCTTACTGGGAAGCCGTAAAGTGGAACCAATTAATGAAGACCTTCCCCCGTTTTGGTTTGCGAGTTATTTGAAGGGTGAGATATTTGTTTCTATGCGAGGCGAGAGTTCGAAGTTGACTGGAGATGAATTTTGTGGTTATGTCACCAGTCTATTTCACTACGAGGGAGTAACGTTGAAGAATTTCATCGCTGAAGAATAATCCTAAATAATAAATAAAGGAATATAGCAAATACCATCGTTAATACTGAAGCATTTAAGAACATCATGTAGCACCAACATGTAGCACCAGCAACAGCACCAAAAGTTTTTTTATGCTTTTATTCTTCTCGATCTTTGCAATTAGCAAATAAACATTTAGAAATTAAATAAAAAGTCACATCATCCCTGTAATCTCCAAAGAGGTAGGCAGAGGAGTGAAGGATATAGTGAATATGAGGATTTTGAATCACATGACAAATATAAATAAATACGACCATCTTATCCCGAAATAGGTACAGGTATTTGGTCGTACGGTAATCAGAAGGCTTGTAAACGGCAAAAATAATATTTCCCTAGATCCAGATAAAGGTCAAACCTTTTAGTCAATTATGCGTCAAACAGCACGACCATATAGCTTATCGTTACTCTCTATAGGTCGCACAATTTCTTAACTAGACAAATGCTATATCTTTGCCATTCAAAATAAAGAGTCTTGTTAATTCAAGAAGGGGAGGACTTTTAAAACCCTTCAAGTTTGTGGGCAGATCATTATTGACACCTGTGTCGTCAATGGTTGATTTTATTCGTTTCAATAACATTATTTAAAGACTTGTTCTAGTTGGAGAAATCCTTAATTAGAACTGCCTCGTTGGTAGTTGCAAGTGCGATTGCTGCTCGAGAGGTCTTGGGTTCGAATCCCGGGTCGGGTACTGTCGGATTTTTCTAACTTAGAATTTCTAGTAGTGGACTAGCCACCTAAGAGCTTTCTATACTTTGCAGTCTAAATTTGTACCCAATGAACAGCTGCGGGACATAAACGTAACTGGTAAAAAGCAGGTATGCACTACACTCCTCTGCCTACCTATTCGGGGATTACAGGCGTGAAGTTCGTCGATACGTTCTTAAAATCTAAGTAGCGGTGATAAACTCACGGTAACTATTGATTATAATGATTTCCTAAGGTGTGATCACTATAATACTCTGCATATTTCGTGTTTTATTACAGGTCCACCTGCTTTTTGTATTTGTCATACTGTTTACTAAACGTCATTTTTATTTCCCGCGTTTTCCTATAGGTTATGTTTAGCTAGAATGAACATTAGGTTTTTTTTCACAAAATGATTGAGAAACAGAAATCTGTATAAAGCCATTGAATTATAAATCTTGCCTATTAGTTAGCGAACATAACAAATACATTGTGTGAGCTTACAGAAATTCTATTGTTATCTGTCCGCACGAAGGGGTAAGTAAGGGGTTTGCCAGTAATCGTTCACTCGGCTGTGAGTATCTGCATCTTAAAAAACACCAAATAACACACCCCTAGGGTAGATTGACGTGCTGATTTTATTTTTGATTATAAATGTAGGTGTGTAATGAATTTCGATAATTTTATGTACCTGTATGTGAATATGTATGTACATATTGTTATTATATAATCAAATTGGGTTCTGCACATGTATTATTAAAGATTTTATAATGTATTTATATGTAGTAAGATAGGGATAGAGCGAACTTAATAAGTATTAATTGTTTTTTTTTTAATCAACCCTGATGTTGCGTTTCGTAGATTTCTTTAATAATAACATATTTAAAGCAGTCCCTTTTTTAAAATATCTTTAGCATTTATAGATTCTTTAGGTAACTATGTTATTATGCATGTCTTTTATATGGACTGCCTCGTTGGTCGAGTGGCTGCATGTGCGCCTGCTGATGAGAGGTCCTGGGTTCAAATTCCGGGTCTGGGACTATTGAATTTCAAGGTAACATTTCTAATAGTGGTTTATAATCTGGATTTGTGCTCCTATATATATATATAGGCTCACCATTATTTCATGGTGGAAAGTATGACGTAACCGTGAAAACATGTGAGTTTACCACACTCTTCTGCCTATCTCTTCGCAGTTTACAGGCGTTATATAGCATAATAGCGTTATAAAAGAGCACTTTTATAACATTAAGTTCCGTAATGCAATATTAACTAAGCGTACTTTAATGAGCAATGTATTGATTAATTATATTGCTTTCGTAATATTGTCAGGCGCTTAAGTCAAAATATTAACTCCCTACATGTAAACTTGCAGCTAGCATCATCCCGCCTTGTATCGTCAGTCCAATGTACGAAATCAGTTAGAATTAAGTAAAAGAATCGCGCGCTAGATGAAGAGCGACATCTAGCGGTTGTAACGAGTTACTCAAAGCGCCTGACACCCGTTATTGCGCCAAGTGTATTTCCAACCACTTCTACTCCAAAACAAACTCGTATGAAGATCGTACCTAAATAGTGCGCTTTGTTATTTTGATATCGGTTATGATTTTTTTTTCCTGCCCTTTTATCGTTTACCAGTTGGAACGTAGGTCTCCGTTCAGAATGAGAGAGTTATGGTCATGGTCTGCCACGCTGGCCAAGTGCGGATTGGCAGACTTCACACGCGTTAAGAGAACATTCGTTTTTGAACTCTAAGGTGTGCAGGTTTCCTCGCAATGTTTTCCTTCACCGTTATAGCAAGTTAAATATAACATTAAAACCTACAATTTGTAAAGAGGTATTGTATTTTCTTGTTGATTGTTTTAAATTACTAATATGTGTACAGCAAGATTAGGTATATTGATTACATTGCAATTAATTTTATATAAAGATGCTATTACTTAAAAGTTTAATTTTACATTGTCAGAGTGTACAAATACGTTTATAAAACAAAATGAAAAATAACATTACAATATATGCTTATGTTCAACATTTGGACTTATAATATACAATTAACTAAATATTGCAATTAACGTTATTCATTATGAGACAAGACCCATTTTCAACAGTGGAAAGGTAAAATGGTTGATGAATACTGCAAACAACAAAACTTATTTTTGGCAACCGCAAAAGGCTCTAGATTAGCAAGTCGAGCTACGTTTCCGCGCAATGCAAATGGCGGCGGGACAATAATCGCGAAAGTAAGCGATACGCATAAAAATACCGCGAAAAAAAGCCCCACGGAGCCCAGGGGGCTGAGATTTAACATATCTAATGCGATTTGCGTGTCGCACTCCCCTTCACACCTTGACGACTGTCTGTAATCGTTTTAAGACGCTGTTGACTTGTCTACCTCAGTCGAACGCCGTGGGTTTTTTAAATACACGCCAGGCGGGACGGGAGGCGGCGGTGGGGGGAGGGGGAGTTTATTGTGGTAGTAATGCTTTTTATTTGCCTGTGAATTTGTGTATTAGGGATGTAAAAGATATTAGCTGCCGGGTAATATTTACGTTATGCGTTTGAGGATAATCTGATGTTAAATGTGTAAGCAAATATCTCTGTGAGTAGGTAGTGTGATATTTATTATACTGAATTATCTAACACTGTATTGGTTACCGTAAAAACTTGTCAATCTTAAACGGTTCTAAGTAAAAAATATCACGTGGTCAAGATCCCGTGGAACGTTTAATAAGCTTGCTTAGATTAGAACTTTGACGAAAGTTGAAGAGGCGTAAGAATATTTTTAGAACATGTTTAAAATGTATCCTATGGCTTATATGCTTGATAAGTAAAATGTGATAGACGAAGCTTTTTTGACATTTATGAATTCTGAGCAAATGATTGAGAATTGGACGTACGATGGACTATCTGGACAAATATTGTGGAGAATCCTAAGGCACTTAACTAAGTACCTAACTAAACAGTAAACATTTTTTTTTGTAAACAAACATAACCTTATTAAGTCAGATGTGTGTCAGGATACGAACTTCCAACTTACAACGTGGAGGAACGATTTTCAGATAATTAGAGTATCATGTTTGCCCAAGTTCGAATCTAAATGATTACGGTATCGCTGTTCAAAGTGTCAAGTCAATTTCAAAGTGCAAGAGATAAATACATATAATTAAATATTAGTTGATAGAATGTGCCCAATGCCAAGAGCAGCCATTAAACTATAGGTACCCAACGACCGGGCGCATATTTCAAACAATTAGACGAACCTATCGAGGCAATTTGTGCCCGAGGTCCGTTCCATGTTGCAGTCCAAACGTACTATGTAGCTATTGCCTAGTTTCTTAACTTAAATTTTGCTTAAATTGAATATCACTCGCTGATGCAATTAAGGATATTATTGCGCGGCAAATTACACAACTCTAAAGTTCTCCATATTGTTGTCAAATAATCAAATATCATGGACAGTGTCGTCGAATATGAGAAGTATGTAATATCAGAATTTGACAATAGGCTTTCCATAATCCCCTGATCGATGTGACGTACAACTGAACTGGTAAACCGCGGGAGTACGAAAAATATTTTTTTTAATTTTTTTCCGACCCTTTCATTGTTTCACTGTTGGAACATGGCTCTTCTCTCAGAATGAGAGGGTTAAGGCCATAGTATGCCAAGCTGGCCAAGTGCGAGTTGACAGACTTTACACGCTTAGAGAACAATTTTTTTTTGAGAACTCTAAGGTGGCAGGTTTCCTCGCGATGTTTTCCTTCGCCGTTATAGCAAGTAATATTTAAACTTAAGACGCACATTTTAAGAGGTGCGCGCTAGGATTTGAACCCGGGCTCCCGGAGTGAGACGTCGAATTGGAAACCACTAGGCTATCATTGCTTATTTTTTAAATATTTCATTGTATATTGGATTCTCTTGTTTGAATTACACACCGCGCACGGGTATTTCGACCATTCGACAGTTGAACGCGGGCCTGGTCTCGGATTGAGACTTTGAGATTGAGAGACATTGAGACTTTGAAAATTATATATAAGTAATTCTAAGAAATAACTAATGACACGGGAGTGTACTATACTCCTCTGCCTAATTCTTCGTGTATTTCAGGCGTGGAGTAACTTACAATACTAAACGTCTAATTTCCATGTTGGACAGCGACATCTATTACTTCCAGTCGTCCATTGCCATAACTCAACACACAATGGCGGCGCTCGCCCGCAGGCGCCGCGTAATGAAATTCCGCTGTGTTGATGCCACCGCTGCCCACGGTCCTGTCACCGAGGTTCACTTGCGTAGGTATCCGGATTAATCCAGTTCATGCAAAGTAACACATTAAACACTGTTCGACCTATACAAAAACGCGCAAAGTAAATTAAAATCGCTATGGTTTATCACAAGCACGTAGAAAAATTACATACAATACTTGATCTATCCAAAACACTCAGCGATATAAAAGTGTACGTTATTGATATCTGAATATTAATTAGTGCTTTATGAAACTGTATTATTGTATTGAAATTGATATTGACAATAACAACTGTTATAAGTAAAGTGTATGATTACTCGAAAAAATGGCGGCAATTTGAATAGGTATAATAATATTGGTAATAGACCATAGATGTGTAATATTAATGCAACAAACAATAACACGTTTTGAATTCAATTCGAATTTTTGGCGCCCAATGCTCTTTACCTATCCCCTAAGGCCCTAAGGGAACTGTGTGAATATCACGATAATAGTTCAGCGATTGTGAATATAAGTCGACTGCTATTTAAAATGTAAAATGTACCACGTGCGACATGAATGAAAACCTTCCCACAACGTGTCTTAATTGTTTTCAAAGCGCACTCCACACTTCAATATGTACAGGGTGTGCTAATTGCGGGATACTCGTATGTGCGAGGTAATAACCCATTTTCCACTGAAGGTATCGAGATGAAAGCGCTGTTTTATCAGCGCGCGGGGCAATTTAAGCGATACACTAGTTCGCTAACAATAGCAGGTGGAGGACTCGGGTCTGCATACTGACTTTAAGTAATTGGCCTTCTTGTAGGGTTGCCGCTATTTTTTTTTTTCATGCTTGTAATACCATGATAATATTTTAAATTTTATTAACTGTAGTGTGATAACTGATTTATAATGCCGTGATCAAACGAGTTTATGTGTTAATTAATGAAAATGTATCAATTATATTTCAGTCTTACAGTAAAACTTAATCTGGTCATTTCTGCGCTCCCTGAAGTTCTGCTGTCTATGCCTAGGCGTCGCTATCACCGCCTTAATGACATCACTCCGTACGGATCAATCGAACCCCGGATATGGGAACGAGAAGCTGAAACCTAAACCGGTAGACTATTACTGTCCATGATGATTAAGGATATGTTATGATGAATGTATTACAAAACATATAGTTATAGGATCACCAGAATTTAAGCTTTTTATGCTCACCTCCTATTACATTGGACGTAAAATGTAACTGGTGAAATTCTAGTATTTCTCTTCTTTGTCCATCCCGTTACAGGGAATAGTTATGATATGTATTATCATTTTGTTCTTGGTCAAGTCGATAGCTGATCACTCAGCCATCGTGGTGAATGTGAAATGTGGACATTGCAACCAATCCTTTCACTGCTATTATTCTTTTAATATGTTCGTACTTAATCAGACATAGTCGCCGCTCGGGAAGGCTTATTTCATGCACGGCATTATTGTTATGTGTATTTTACGTTATAAAAATAATAAAGAGACAGCCCTATCACCGGGGAGTGGTAGGTCGCCTACAATGGGACTCCCATCACAATGAGTGGCGCCTTCATTATTTACAAATGAGTGTATAAATCTTCTCAGAACGATATAGCTTCATAAGCGTCGAGACTTTCTGTCTCGTTCGCACCCTGTCATACCACATGAGTGTGAAGGAGACCGCGGTTGCTTAGATTAGTATACAGTTAGAATAATCGCGTCTTAAAAATGTATGAAGCGCTTTAAGCGATTCTATGGTTAGCGATGATAGCCGTCATTATTTATGATCATATGTTGACGATTGCTTGATAACATTGTCGAATGTTCGACGGTGTCAAGTTGTTAGTATCAATTCAGCTCTCGTATTATGTTAGAGGTGAGACGTCAAGAACATAATGTTAGCATTGCTAATTAGCATCGCGTCAGGCGTATTTTTCAAGGGGTAGGCAGAAGAATGTACACGTTTACGTTTCACCAGTTACGTTTACGTCCCATTATGGAAGAGGTGGTGAGTTTATTGTCATACACCGGACACATCCGGTCTCCGAGCCACTACTAGGAAATCTAAGAAAAGTCTAATAGTGTCCGACCCAGGATTTGAACCCAGGACCTCTCGATCGGCATAGCGTCTGCAATCACGTACCTTCGTAACTACGTAACTACCAGTTGATGAACCCTGGGAGTTTATTACACTCCTCTGCCTACCTTTTCGATATTATAGACGTGATGTTACGTTAAGTATATAAATAATATATTGCAACTGCTAACAATATCAAATGAGCAGGCAATGAACGTAGCCGCTAAGATTCAGGACAACTGCAATAAATCTCGTCTTGGATCAGGCAAAGGACTTAGGGTCCATTAGTGAAGTTAGCGGCAGGAAATTGGATTGGACACTGTTCCAATTAGTATGTAGCTATAAGTGAAGATACTCATTATTTTAAATGCAATTTTTAGCCGCGAATTAGATGAACCACTAAAAGTGAATTGAAATAGCTGAATTAAGATGAAATTCCATTCCATACGAATACGACGATAGTAAGATAGTTTAAAGGTACCATGACTAATAATATTGACTGATAGAATTTTCTCGGACGGCCCACCCGCGAAGATCGAGGCTGATTTACATTTTATCACTTTCGATGTTAATAATTATTTCCAAGAAAAAAATGGTCAATTCGAAAGTCGCTTACATTTTTGTTTCACTCAAATTATTCAAATTTTTATAATCGTTACAGCGACCTCTGGTGGGAAGAATGAAGGTGTAGTTTTAGATGAGCATTACTTTTGATTTCTTAGGACATACAATTACGTTCTCCCGACTTTTCTACATCGTTACATATACAATCGATTCTTCCATTCAGTGACCGTCAGGAAGATATGGTAATGTAAAATCAAATTTTCCCTGATAATAATTTCATTTTCCTGTAATTTTTATTTCAATTTTACGCGCGTCACACAAAAAGTCCTGGAGAGCATTCGATTATTTTTTTCAGTTTTCCTTCTTAGTCACTTAGTCTTCATCTGAAAGGAAACATATTATCTAATCATCATTAACTATAATTCAACGTAAACGTAACTAGTGATGCGTGGGAGTGTATTGGACCCCTCGGCCCACCCTTACAGCGATTATAATCGTGATGGTACGTTTGTATGGAAATATTAAACGTAATAACACTTATAATCTCGTAAGAGGCAGTCCGAGGAGTTTGTATATCAAGTATAAAACTTATTAGAAAAATTGTTGAATTCACGCAATCACGCTTAAGATGGCAAATACGTTGAGACAGGAAATCTAATTGTAAGTAGTATTTAACAGTTTTATTAGATGTAATGGACTTGTAAGAACGGCTCGGACATGATGTCTACGGAGTAACAAGATGGCGACAGACGACATCCGGTGCACCGCTGACTAGTTGTGGCTGTTGTGGGTTCGTTTAATTTGTATTTCCTTCATGATAAAATTGTGTGACACAATATTTTGTTACCAATCATTTAAGGTAATGTGTTCGTGGTATAATAATATAACCAGTGTGAGATAATATTACAGATTCACAATTACGTATTGGAACTTGGAATTACATGTAATCATGCTTTTCATTATCTATGTTAATTTTTTTTGTCTCCTTGTCACACGCATATAAATTTAGCGCCACCAATGGCTCGATTAATTAATGTTGTTTGGAAGTAATGAATTAGTAGATTGCAATTTGCAATTTACATACCTACATTATTATCATTTTAATACCTATTATAAGAGCTGTGTCTAAATATGCGACGATTATTTTTGTACTTAACGTCTTTTATAATATGTTGCGTATTAATTTTATAAAAAACATTATCACATACTGTTTAATCAGGATTTGCATTAAAAGTGAAAATATAAACACGAGCATCGCATTAAGGACTAATGATTTTAAATGGCCCATCCCAAATGTACAGCGAAATTGACATTAATTTCTCGATGTTTTTTCGTTAACAATATTTGTGCATCATATCTTTTAGTACACGTCGTGCTGACATCATTATTAATAAATTATTCTATAACCAACCATCGGGCAACACCTGGCGGAACTCCCGTTTGACGTAACCAGCGCTGCAATTAGAAAAATATAAAATGAGCGGAAGTAGTTCCGCACCGTTTCCCCCACGTCCGGTTCGACTGTGATTGGTTGGTGTCACCTTTGACCCCACCCCACCTGCGTAATTTATATAGATCACCCCATATAAAACCTCCCTCGCAAATAAAGAGTGAATCATACTGTTAACAAGTACATAACGATTCTTTACTAACATGTGGTTACTTGTTTCCTGTCTATTTCTTCACTGCAACCATGGACCATAGAAAACTGTTTGTCTATGGTTCAACCAAATTTCTCATTCGCTCAGAGGGCTCTCAATTTCACGCAAAAGTTGGAGTGGATATTCCACACTACACACACTACTACAGGAAGAAAGGATTCTCTTCCTTGGTACCTGCACAGGAACGTGGGACGTGCAAGTTTGTACTTACATAAATATTATAAACGGAATAAACAAACTGGGGGCCAATATAGAGACTTGTCGCATGCCAGCGTTAAGGCGTTTTATGTTGGAATAATTACTGTTGACCACAACTTTAGTAGCTGTCGCTCTGACAGAAAGCTGGCCACCCATTTACATAACCTCTCATAAACCCAGTCAGATGGCAACTTCGCAAAAAGATTCCTATGCAAAGTGATAATGACTGATATTGAAAAATCAAACAGGAGTCACATCGTAGGTACAGTTACCGACACACATACACATAGAGTTGCAATATCACGCCGGTAATCCCCAAAAAGTTAAGCAGAGGTGTGTAATGCACTCTCACGTTTCACCAGTTATGTTTACGCCCCACAATGGAATAGACCATGAGCCTGTTGCCATACACCGGGCACAAATCCAGACTCCGAGACTATTAGAAATTGTGACTAGAAGTTGTAGTTACAAAAGTCCAATAGTACAGGACATACGATTTCACGCCACCGAGTCAGTCACCCAGTGTATACAGAACAGTCTCTATATTTAAAAAATACCTTAAAATTACCAAATCCATAAATCAAACCCATGCAATTAATAAGTACAGAACATTAGTATTTTAAGGGCGCGCTTAAAGAGTCTCAATCTTACGTGCGTTCGAAACATAAGACTTGTGCATTTTTTAACCGCTCAATCAGTAAGTGGTCATAAATTTCCGAGGCTCTCAAGTGTGATATACAAATTAGTGCCCACTGATAAGATATCAGACAAACATAATGTATCAAGATCCAGTCGCTTTGAACCAAATATAGCGCGCACAGAGCAGACATTGCGTTTAAAACGGCGCATTAAATGCTTGAGGGGAACGCATTGACACGTTGGGCGCTTATGTTAAAATATTGTAGTTTATAGCGAAAAGCAAAAATAATATGCGAAACAATTATACATACATGCATAAATACATTCAAGTGTAAGCATCGATGGAGGGATTGAATCGAATTTACAGTCTTGTTCTAAATTAGCACGGTTATAGGGATCTATAAATAAGTTGCTGATTTTACGAAACCAACATTTCGATTACGTTAGTTTGTCCTCGTTGTGACATTTGACAGCGTTTGTTTAGTGTTATCTACATATAAAAGTAATACACGTCACATTTTAAATAATAACTAGCTGTGCTCGCGACATCGTCCGTGTGGAATTCTAAAATTCTTAAATAAAAGTTACTCCCTATTACATTAGCTATCTGCCAGTGAAAGTCCCGTCAAAATGTTTCCAGCCGTTCCAGAGATTAGCCGGAACAAACAGACAGACAAAAATTGTAAAAATTGTTATATTGGTATACCTATGTACTGTGTATACATACATATGCATTTAGTAAAAGGCAATTATTTTAATATTATAAACAGACACTCCAATTTTATTTATCTGTTGTATAGATATATATGTATGCATAGATATCGCTTCACTCCTGCAAGCGTATCTGCTTGCGACATTCGTCAGATTTATTGACTACTTAGAAGTTGCCAAAGGTTCTCGCGACTCTATTTAATTGTTACCGTAAACCATTTGTATTTTCTTTACATTACCTACTCCTGTGCCCTGCCGCGCGCCGCCGCGGCTGCAACAACAAAATCCGCTCATTCCACAACCCCATTGTTTTCCGGGAAATTGGAACCCGTGATTAATTTGTTTAACTCCCCTCGCGTGCAACTCGTCGCCAATTGACAAATGACCTCGTCCCCCCCTCCCCCTCCGCCCCCTCCGCTCTCATTCTGGCCAAATTGAGGGCGGAACAGAAGAATTTAATAGCTCAACATACACTGGCCATTTGCGGCGAATTCCTCGCTTTATTTGGTTAGTTGACATCACGAGCTCAATAAATAGTAGAACATCTTAGCGATGGCGGTGTTGGTAAAGGATTGTTAAGTGTTTGTCTCTTACTAACGACATAAATTTAAGGGGAAATGTCATAATACAATAATGGGAGGTGTGTACGATTCGCGATTTGTATTCATTTCGGTAGATTACAGATACATTGTCTTCGACGATATCTGTTTATCCTGCAGGTAGACTAGTTGACATCACTATTGGCAGTTACTTCTCCTTTTACTCTATTTCTTCGTATTCCTTCGGATAATCAGCCCATAACCCATAACTATTATTATAAGTATCTTGAATACTAAAAAACTCTAGAGGTTACGTAACATCACGCCTGTAATCCCCGAAGAGGTGAGCAGAGGAGTGTAGTACATTCCCACGTTTCACCAGTTACGTTTACGTCCCACTATGGAATAGGTGGTGAGTCCATTGCCATACACC
>DWDU01002854.1:0-12222 GCA_018245575.1 Jemadia suekentonmiller
ATAGGGGACGGTGACATACATCATCAAGTGGCCTTATTTCCAAGCCTTTTTATATACAAAAAAAAGTATATTACAAATTCCATTACAACAATCCAGTTTCATTTTTTTTTTCTTCCCGAACCTTTTACAGTTGCACTGTTGGACACGGGTCTTCTCTCGCAATGAGAAGGTGAAGACCATAGTCGGCCACGCTGACCTAGTGCCGATTCGCAGATATCACGCGCCTTAGAAGACATGCCAGTGTGAAAACGTGTTCCAAGTTTACCAACACGTGTTTCTCTCTTTACATATATGTACAATACATATTATCGTATAACGTTAAGTAAGCAATTTGAATATAATACACGTACAAATATTGTACACTTCGAACGGAATGTTTGCATTGTGCCGCCCAAGGTCCCGCATTCGTCCGACATTGGCTCAAATTAACTCTCAAACACATCGCATTCACAAACATATACAAGCATATACGGGAGATTTAAAAATGATGGATAAAACTAGAATTTTTCACTTGTACTAAATTGATACACAATTAACGACAACCAATGCCTCCCCCCCCCCTCCGTCCGATTACTTCATGTCATTCATTCAATATCCGCTCGTTCAATAGTGGCTCGAACTAAACCTCCAGATACGCACGGAATGGAGAAAGAAAACAAATGTACGACAAAATTAGAATTATCTACTTGTCCGTAGCTGAAAAGCAATCTCCTGAAAACTAGCTGCCCCCCCCGCCCCCCCCCCCCCCCCCCCCCCCTCCACCTCGCCTCCAATCGGCGCACCCACGTGCCCCGCGAGAGAAAGTAAACAATGATGCATTTCTATAAATAGACAAATCTTTATACACGTAACGCTAGAAACTTTTTTTTGTTGACGGTACACCTTTATCCTCTATACTCTGCGGTATAATTATCAAGTCAGCATCGAGCTAGTTGATTGCAAGGAAATTAAAGAAATGGCAGCGGCAGACCGGACCGTCGACAAAGGAACATAAGAACTAATCGGAGCAATGGGCAATCGATGGATGCTATAGTATCCACGGACGACCGAGAACGGTAGCGAAGTTTGGGAATAGCTTATGTCCAGCAGTGGACGTGTGGACTGAGATGATGACGACATTGACGAATAACCGCAGTAGCGATATGATCCTTGTAATAGAGTGGGAATTTCCTGTTTCCATTGAACGGTACACAAAGATAACGTGCCGTAATGATAAGCACACAGTGCGTCTTGTTTCTTCATGACAATTTGTTTACAGAATTTAGAGAGAGATGGAGATATCGTCATGCACTTTTCTAACTTGATACATTACGCGAACAATTCCCCTCAAATATAATAATGTAACTGAGAATAAACAAGAAAATCTATTTAAATACAATAATGCAGGCCGATGTAGAGTAAACAGCTTTGTTTCAATTATTGCCAATAATCACTTCACACACAAAATATGTATTGGATATGGTTTTCCTTCCTAATCACTATGATGTACCTAACAAACATTACAATGTTTAAAAATAAAATATAACCGTAATGAGACATGCACAATTAAATATGTATGTGCCAGCTTCACGTACGTATTGGATGCCCCGGCCAGTTTCTCACCTAAACGAGGACGATCTCAAGAAAAAAAAATTGAGAAATTAATTCGTTGCCGAGTCTTCTCTTTCGAGATCTAGTTCCTGGTAGCAGATTAGAAAGAAATATTGGAATACATTTGGATACCTTGGAATACATTTGGATACCATGTCCTCACGCCAGGTCCCTTGCGGGGTAGGCAGAGAGCACAGAGTGCCAAATATCTCTATTCTTGTACATCTGTCGTGGATTTTGATACATGGAATATATTTAAGACCCTACATGTATAAACTTAAACATACGAAATAAACGTATGCAGAAGAAGTGCAAAGATCTGGTAAGGATCTATTTTGCACTCGGCGCTTTCTGCCCACGACAAAAGCGACCTGGCTTGTAGATACAATAAGTAACTAAGTTGATAGTAACATTTTAAAAGAAATTGTAGCGTCAGTCATTAATCAGAGGCGGGAGGTGTAGAGCGGATGGTTCAGTGGAACGGGCGCACGGATTAAATTAGACTCACAAACTGCGTGAACCCAGCGCACGAGGTCTATAAATAGATCAACGATGTAAACATACACAGCACGAGAGACGGCCTGGCTGCGATCGAAGTGTGCACGCGTAATTACACATAGAACTCACTGAATCGACTAAGTTTCACCTATTAATTTCGAGTAAACCGTTCCAGAAGAGAAAACGTTCCAGAAAAAAATAAACAGTCTGCAAAATATTCAAGTCATCCACGAAGTAACATGTGGTTTTACACTTGCAGGGAGACGTATAATGAAATTTGATGATGTATAATGAAAATTAGTATAGTGATTTCATAAAGCGTAGGTTTAAAAACCAAATTGGTTTAAAATTTTAATTTAATTTAAAATTTTAATGAAAAGTTGTGGAATAGTATAATATTTTCATCACCGTCTACCCACCATGAATGCTTCTATTGTCCCAAATTATTAATTAACATCATGATTATTAATTAAGTTTTTGTCTGTTTTGTCGTGATGGTTGCGACTGTCGATCGTTTGGTCCTGGGTTCAAATCCCGGGTCGGGCACTAATAAATTTTACTATCTTAGATTTTCTAGGAGTGGCTCGGAATCTGCATATGTGCCCGGTGTGTGACAATAGACTCACCACCTATACCGTAGTGGGACGTAAACATAACTGGTGAAACGTGAGAGTATACAACACTCCTCTGCCTACCTCGTCGGGGCTTACAGGCGTGCTGTTACGTTTTGTATCGTTATTAAAGTATTAATGTAACTACATAAAAATTTGACCATAAACCGTAAAAAAAACTCTCCGTATTAGTAGAATTATGTAGAGGCACATATATTCAAATTCCATACGAGAATTTACGCATTAGCCGCTGACGATTAGCGACGCATTTTTCTAGATAAAATACCGGTTTTCGCCTGAAAATTCCATTCCAAATGCAGTTAAGATTAAACGTACATATAAGTATATTTATATCTTGATATGGACAGAATTAAGAAAATAGGTAGTTGGCCTTAGAATTGTGTATTTAGGTTTTACTGCTCTGCACCATCATGTCCGCGTATTGCGCGAAGATTGTCGCATGTTCCACCACGCTGCTCCAGTGCGGATTGGCGGAAACAGCAACCACACCGCACTTAGCCAGGGTGGCTGATTACGATCTAAACCTTTTTCATTCTGACAGGCGATCTGCCTCCAACAGTGGAAAGATAAATGTTTTTATGATCATTATGTAATGGCTTACTACACTAAGCGACCGATACCTCACGCCTAGCTGTGCGGACGTCACGAAAGATTTTAAAATTGCAATCTATACATAACAATAGTGGTCATACATAAGATAACATCGACATGTGAGGAACTTAGTGTTTATAAACTTATAACAAATAAAGAAAAACCAATACTTGGTTTTAGCGGTTGCAACAGCGTTTGCTGAGCGGTACGTCCCGGATTCAATTCCCGGTTTTTGTGAAGTATTATTCTAGTTTTAAATTTTCAATAGCAGCTCGGATTTTGGCTTTATGTGCCCGATTAATAACAATAAACTCAAGACTTATTCCATGGGACGTATATCATACTTAGCTAGTGAAATGTGTGAGTACCACATTCCTCTGCTTACCCCTTATGGTAAATTCAGGCGTGATTGTACGAGTTTACGTTAGTCATAAGGCAGTCATAACATATGTGACAGTGTTCATTGGCAATATTCTCTCACACACACGTAAAGATACATATATACATATACACGTTTCGGTCTTTTCGTATATGTGTACATGTGTGTGTGGAACATTCACTTTTCAGACTTCAGGACACTAATTGTGTTAGCGTATTGTGCTCAATCAATACAAATTATATTCTATGTATCAGTGTCAATTACTTGACAATGGGGCTTTTATGACGCATCTAGTGAGAACATAGACAAGTGATACATACATACATAGACAATAGAATAATTCTCTGTACTTTTCTTTATTTTTTTATATCGCTCCGGCATGCTTTGCTTGCGGTAGGTAAAAGTGTCGAGTGTCAAATATCTCTATTCTTACTCAGTTAAGGTGCTTCTTCTATGATCATCATTCTTCATAAGCGCGTCGCTTTTTGACATTTCTGACTTTTCTTTTATTTACTTATTCATTTTATTCAACGTTCCAAACTGCGTTATCCTAAAAACTACGATTCACAGACAAAATATATAATCATTTGAGGCGCGTTTTTTTTCTTTTAAAGGTTTATACAACGGACCAGTCCACATTATGCTAAGAACGTTCATATATAGACAAAATAATTTGTTGTTTTTCATTTTCATAAACAAATTTATTTAACGTGCCAACCCAAAATTTAAAAACATTTCAATTTGTTAAGACTTTATCTACGTATTAACATTCAAATCTACTTTACAATCGATGGAGCCTTCAATCCGGTACGATTAAAATAATATTTTACCAACTCAACTGACATATGTAAAAACCCTCAATGAGCAATATTCTAAAACACCAAACGTAAAAAGCAAAGGAATATCAACATTCAACTGAGAGTGATATGGCAAAAAAAAACACTCTTCGACGAACTAATTTTTGTCTGTGTCTCGGTATTATAACCCCACACATATACCTATATAAAAAATGAATATGAACGTACGTAATTTTTCCCGCACAAGTATTATAGCGAATTATATTAAATTATATTATATATAACGCGTATACAACACATAGCAGCGTTTAGCACACGCGCCCGGCGCCACACAAACTGCGTGCTCAGTAGCGCCAAATCCTCGTACATACCATACAACACCGTACACCGCTCGCATACAATCAATCAAAATGCACTTACTGTACCAACAACACAAGGTTCACATTCGCGTGCTGCTTGTCTCCTATATATACCTATATTATTGTTATTGTTGTGGATAACAAAACCATTGTATTAGGTAAAACGTATGGCTGTACTATTGTAAGAGGTTAATTAAGTGAGATAACAAAATAAACATTGAGAACTGCATCAGTGCAAGAGCTAAAGTATGTGATATGTGAGATAAAATCAATGATGTGAATCAGTAGGATTTTTGAAGGAGCCAGCAACAATGTTTAAAGCCATGATATGGTGACAGTAATAAAAAATTTATCATTTTCGTTATATGTATATATATTCTAAGTATTTTATATCTCTTATTGCAATGTATCAGTTGATGTCAAGACTGTCATATTTTTTGATAGCCCAGCTAGTTTTAAACCTATTAAAAATCTGTCTTCATGAGTTTCCACCAATCAAACCATGGATGTAGAAGAGGCTACAGTAAAGGCACTGATGCTCTGTGTGACTAAGCTAACGACTCATCATCAGAAAACAATCTACACATTTCTCATAATATGAAAATACATTTCAAATTGGTTACACACTTGGTAAAATAAATAGGTTTAAGTAACACCACAACTAATAATGGTTTATCCCTTGTCTCATGTTGTATCCTAAAATAACAACACACCTGTATTTACTCGAAGGGATAGGCAGGGGAGTCCAGTACACCTGCATTTCACCTGTTATGTTATACTCCTCATGGAACTGGATTTATACTATATTATCATATTAATAGTTGATATCTGATTAATAAGAATACATGATGCAGATCTAGGCAGCAGTCAGTCCAAATACTGGACAAACATTGTTATGTCCACTTATGACATCTCCAATGAACACCTGGATGGATTATTGTTGACAGCACAATTTTTTTTTCGAGGATGTGTGAAACTTTAAACTATGTTCTCTTCACAAGGTGTTAATTATGTGTGGAACCCAAATCGAGGCTTAAAACCCTCTCATAATGTATATCGGACAAGTATGGTTTAAATCTAGTGATTGCCTTTATTACAGTTGAAGTGTAGTATATTAAATAGTAGTTTTCTTACATATCAGATGTAAAAAGTACCAGAGAAATTATCATTCATGTAAGAACAAGTATAGGTCCACCAACTAGATAGGATTTAAACTTTTTTAATATCCAACCAAGTGCTGTAGGAAAGATACAAATATATTCAATAAACAAATAGTGATGAATTTTACACACACATATTTGGTAAATATCAAAACTTGAAGTGTAGAACAAACAAAATACACATTGTATATGAATGTATATTTTTTTTTATTCAAGGCAAGTGTTAAAAATAGATACATTAGAAAAAAATACTATCCAATATTTAAAGAACATAACATGATATGTGGTTGAATATGCCTTTCCCAAGCACTATTTATTAAGGGCACTAATTTTGCTTTTTGTAATGTAACTGTATGTTAAATATTAAGAATAACTCTTAACCAAGTGGGGTGATAGCCTGGGAGTGCTGCAGAATAGGTCAGATTAGTTGTGAGATAATTAAAATAATTAATTTTTATTCTCATTTGTATCGTTATAACCTTGATCTGAAAAGTTATGGTCAGAAACGCAACCTTATCTTTCACAATAACTGTATTTAATTGCAGTTTTCATTAATGTTACTGGTGAAATGTGAGAGTGTACTAAACTCCTCTGCCTACCTCTTCGGGGATAACAGGCGTGATGTTACGTTTTTTTTGTATTTATTATCTTGGGATATCTCCATACACAGCCATCTGATCCGAAAATAAGTGTCAATGGACCTTGTGGTATGGTAACCAGTTATGGTAACTAAATATATACTTAAATAGATATATTTTTTATAATTTACACCCATATACAATAACTTGTGCTCATCACATAAATATTTATTTTAGGTGGGAATCAAAGCCATGACCCCCAGCGCAACAGTCAGGTTCACTAACCAATGCACCAATAGGCCAGTCAAACTGTACATTAATCAATGCATACTACTAACAGGTTCTTTGAATCAGGTGCAAGGGTTTAAATATTCTTGAAAAGACACACAACAATCTTTAAGCAATGAGTAAAGTCTATAGGTGTTTTATAAAAGTACCATATAAGATAGTGTGTGATTAACATCTTATATCAGTCTGGCCTATTTGATTGAGAGATTGAAAAACCCTAGGAAATTAGTTTTGGTGTATATGTTTATTATATAAAGCCTAATATCTCAGAATAAGTTTAGGATAGCGATACCGCAGTGTAACTTTTAAACGCATACAAACTTCTACTTTCAACTCTTTAAATATCTTAAAGTTATAAATTTTAGTTAAAAATTCTACAGGTTTACAAACAGTAATGTCGGGCATTGACGAAAACAACTTTTATAGTTCGTTAATTAAATTCATAACGTTACGGAAACTATAAAAAAAACGCTGAACATGAATGAAATTAAAAATAAATTACATCACAAGCCATCTGTCAAATTTCTAGCCTAAATTGAATGGTGAAATTGAGCTTGGAACAACGATGATTTTAATAAAGAAATCATATTTTGAATGAATCGGACGTCAAAATAAAGTATGTCACATATTCCGATAACTTCTTATTGGCAAACAATGTTGATCAAATTACGTTATAAACAACTCACCTCCGTGTCACTGTCGCCGTTCTTGTTTTTGTCAATTTTAGTCTTCATCGCCTCCTGCAAACAACGTTCTTCACTAAAAACTTTCACACCGCCGATATTTGACTTGATTCACAAATAAACGATAATTTTACACACGTAAATTATGCACAACCGCATACCATAAACGAACTGACATGGCATGGCATGGCATAGTATTGTCCGTGTCAAGCGTATCGGAAACGCCGACAACACTAATATTAAACGTTTTGTTTTACACACATTCACACAATATATTTAACGTGTCATTTGAAACAGTTTCTAGTTATTTTAAAACTCACCTCTTTTTTCGGCATAAGTAATATAAAATTAGTAAATAAAGCGGAATATCAACTTTACAATAATCTCATGAAGTTAGTTTATGTACGTCAAAGCTGTATTATGATTGGTTGAAAAAGTCACGTGATGCCATTGTCGTTCGTATTGCTGGAATAGTGATGTGTCTTTTTCGATTCGTTGCGATTATCATTATTGATAAGTAAATTGAACTTTTAATAGTACCATAGACGATCTGAAGATATTTATATAATTTAAGAAAGGAATAAGTCAAAAGTCATAGAACATGAGTGATACTAATCAATACTAACACTAAAAGACAAAGGAATTTTGTTCATAATTTTCGTGACCAGTTATTTGACTTCATTTCATTTGCATCGCTGATTAATATTGAACTGTGAGTTTGGTGGGTCTAACAATATTACGTAATTATAATAAACAAAGTATAACAATGACGCAACGCAACGAAACAAGAACATAGTTACCCTCGAATCATAACTTTAATTTCAATAAAAGCGCCATTGTTTTCTAAAAAAAATATTTATTACAGATTAACTAAATCATAATTACTAATGTAACCCAACAGAATATGTAATAAAAGTACAGTTCGGAAAGTTTAATGAATTATTTTATCACTTCTTCTTGCTAGCTCCACCCTTTTTCTTAACGACTCTGAACGGTCCTAATTGACGACGTACTAAGAGACCCCTCCACCAAGCCTGAACTACAATAGCAGATTTTGTCATTTTCTCGAAATACTGACGTGCTTTTTCACGTTCTTCCTTAAAATGTATCCATTCCTTCATCATTATATCATGTTTTTCGATCTGCAAGAAAACGTATGTGTATTCTGCAAATACGTGATAAATTATTAATAATTATTAGATAAATTTTGCCCACCGTATTCTCTAAATCAATTCTTTTGTCAAGCATATCCTGATAATGATTTTTCTTTATTTGTATTTTAAGATCAAGCCCTTCCATGTCCTTATCGTATTTTTCCATCCAATTCTCCACTTTTTCTAAAGTTTCCTAAGGTAACAACAAAATGTTCTTAAAATTTCTGTAGACATTATAGCAAATGAATTGTAATTGTAAAAAAATTACATTTATGGTGATATTAATCAAAAGTTCCACTTCAGAATGAACCCGTTGTTCGTAGTCAGTTCTTTGTTTGTAGTACTCTATGATTCTTGAAGGGTCAGCTTCTTTATCATATATGGTTAGTAAATGCTGTTCGGTGCGAGCACGCTGCCAGTTGTCAACGTACCTGCTACGAATTTCGGCATTTAAAGATGCATCCTAAAAGAGAAATTGAACAATGAATAACATTTCATAGAACCCCAGAAATTTGGAAAAAAAATTATAGTAAATTTATTTACATACTTCTACTTTAGTTTTCAGTTCATCGATTGTTGCATCAGTATCATAAACTACAGATTTTATATGATTGCGTTTCTGCCTCAACTGTTTATTTAATTCTCGGCGTAATCTGTTAATTCAATTGTTATTTCATATCAATATATTCAAAAATATGTTAGAAATAAAATTATTTAACGGACATTTTGTTATTCGATTCATCTTCAAAAAGCAATTTGCTGTCATTTTCCGTTTTTAAAATAACGTGAACATAATCATATAGTACTGTAAAGTTTTTATTCAAAATTAAATCTTTGTAGAGCTCCACAATTAATTCCATAAGACACTTTCTGAAAACAATAATAATAATGTAGGTATAATATTTATTAACAGTGATATAAAATAAAATAAGAGGTGTAGGTATCGTTGACATTTTATGAAATTCATAACTCGCCTATCTGATTCCAGCTTATTCAACTTATAATCATTACAGTCTAGCGAATGGGTATCTATGCCTTCTAATTCATCGATGGATTCCGGTTGAGACACTTCGAATTTCTTGGCAATCAGCATTCCCATGTCGACGTTCGTTTTAATAACTCGCATTGCATTGTTACATTCAACTGAAACATTTGTTAATCGGTCAACAAATTCAGACACAAAAAGATTCAAAGATATTATTGCTTGTTAAACTAACCAAGTATGCGTAACTTCACTACTGTATCTTCCAACACGGTAGCAAGCAGTGATGCCTGCAAGTATTTTAAGCTGAAAAAAACTGCATTTAGTTTAAAGAACTTAATAGCATGCGAATTGCATCCATAATTCATCGTAGATTACCTAGTGTCAACAAAATCTTCTTCTTCTTCAATATCAGTTTGTTCATCCTCATAGTCATCATATTGTTTCCCATCATGCACAGAAGTTTTTGATTGTGACTTCTGAAAGTTAACAAACTACATGTCTCTCGGTACATAACAATATGGAATAAATGTAATGTTAAAATAGCAGCACATCACTAAAATACTAATAAAATGTTTCTAATTGGTAGCAAAATTCAATTTTGATTTGTTTTTCAAATTTTAACGGGTAATTTTAAAACAGACGTAATTATAAATTATAAGAACATAAAATCACGCCTATTATATCCGAAGAGGAAGGCAGAGGAGGGTAGTACGCTCCTTCGACAGTCACATCGATTTCCTCCTATGTATAAAGGGTAACAGTACTTCTATCGAATAGGGAATTAGCAAATTGACATACACCGAGGACTGACCCAGTGTTAGAAAATATGTAAATTAAATGAAAATATGGAACTATATGGTATCTTTACTTTCGCTTATTGTCTAATTTTTACATTGACCAACGAAATCATACCTATGTTCACTACTCGTATATTGTCTTAATATGTAGTAAATAAAGTTCACTCGAACGTGTGCCGACCGTACATGCGCGGGCGGCGGCTGACATTCCAACGGGATTTAAAAATATAACCGTTATGAACCGTTCATAGCGGTTATATTCGAATTCATTATGAACTATTAAAGTTGGATTCGTAGCATTAATTGTACGTGGCTGATAATATTTAAATACTAAGACAATATATAACACAATTTAACATAGTATGTTAAATTGTGTCTAATATGTGACGCGTATAAATCAATGTAGCTTACAATATTCTGTTGGCTCTCATCTTGTTCACCGCTAAAAACGACACTGCACCCCCAAGTATCTTCCACCACGCTTATTATTCGTGTTCGTTGCATTGCTCTCGTTATAAGTTTAGTGAATAGTTTCACAATACTCGTTAATAGAATTGGATGTTTTCTAACAATATCCCTTTGATTTTAGTGACATTTGTATATTTATTTATAAAAGATTAGTTCTAACCAGCCAGTATCAGGTTTTCAGATATTATTGTACTAACGATATATTTTCGTGCCTTGACATCACATTATGACTTGCCCGCCTTGTCGGTCAAGTGATGCAAGTGTAAATGCCGTTTGAGAGGTCATATGCGATTCAAATCAGGAGTCGGATTATTTAATAGAATTGTCTAGTAGTGGCACGGAGCCCGGATTTGTGCCTGGTGTATGGCAATAGGCTCATCACCTTTTTCATAGCGGAACGTCTACCCATCTCTCTGTGAAAATAACAAGCGTGATGTCACGTTTAGACCAGCAACAATGTCTGCGAACATAAATTAGCGAATGTTTCATTCAAAATGGTTTCAACGCTATCGTTGATGAGTCTTGCAATATAAACGACATATTACTAATTTTCCTTTTTGTGCTATTTATTTATTTTATTTTATTTTTATTTTATTGGTTCACAAAACTGGACTTAATACTGACGAATAACTAATTATAAACATGTTTAAAGAAATAGTACTTATGTGTAAAGTCCTTCTAATAGTGAGCACTTCATGCGTTAAAAATGAAATTATTTACACTTTTTAACTAAATATACAAATGATGTAATAAAAAAAGAATATAGCTATGATAATTAAATAATATGATATGATCTAAGATGATGCTTAATGGATAAAGTTGATGTATTAAATAAATGTATATTTTTACAATTTTTATTGTAAGTTGAACATATACGATTGAGTAGAGAATTTTGTCCATAGTTTGTGTGGCATGTAGGTATTTTGAATGTAATTTTATTATGGAGACGGCTAGAAGGACGGGGCACAGCTATATATTTTTTTTTAAGTAGATGGGGATTGTCAATTTTTCCGTTAATTAACTTATATAGATACACAATATCAGCAACTTTACGCCTTTGTTCTAACGATAACGTTTTAAAATATTTAAGTCTAGAGCCATACGATTTTAAACTAAAGCAAAGATTATTCGAAAAAGAGAGGTGATAAAGAAAAATTTTCTGAAGTCTTTCGAGTCGGCGTATATATACCGTGTACGACGGGTTCCAGACAGGACTGCAGTATTCCAATAAGGATCTTACATAGCAGTTAAAAAGAAGAATGG
>DWDU01002855.1:0-12221 GCA_018245575.1 Jemadia suekentonmiller
GTCTGGATATGTGCCCGATGCATGGCAATAGGCTCACCACCTATTCCATAGTGGGACGTAAACGTAACTGGTGGAACGTGGAAATGTTCCTCTGCCTACCTCTTCGGGGATTACAGGTGTGATGTTACGTTGACAACTACTAATAACCTTTTATTAACCATGATCAATTTAACCAGATCAAAAGTAGAGTAAAAAGCAAGGCAGCTTATCAGGGTATAATTCTTTTGGAGTAAGTTGAATTGAGTTTTATTTTCATATTTGAGTTTATTGACTTCGATTTTAATATTGTTACTACCTTTATTAAAATCTGTTTTGTTTCTATTCTAAGCTTAGAAGGAATGTCCATAAAAAAAAATCTATAATTATTATAAAGGCAATTTCATTCGAACAGAGGCGTGCGAAAAGACGTTCTGCCGGTGGGGCGCGGAGTGCGTGTCCCTGGGGGACGGACGCGCGCACTGCGCGTGCCCCACCAGCTGTCCGTCGGCTGCGTCGCCCGTGTGCTCCACCGCGGGGCGCACCTACCGGAACCACTGCTACTTGCGCAAGGAGGCGTGCGAACGGCGACTCAACTTGCGCGTCAAACATGAAGGCGAATGCGGTAAGATTAATACGCTATTACTTACCCATCCATACACAAACAACATGTCCAGTCACAAGTTAAGGATGACTAATGTTCACAATATATTACATATAACAATACAGCATTTGAAATAAAAATTAAATGGTTATCTAATCCGCTGAGGAACTATTTGGTGTTAGGCCTTTTGCTGTTCCAAACCAAACGTATGCCTAACATTGTAATGTTAAAAAATGCAACTATAACTTTGACCACTTTTTTGTATCGTAATAATACATTTATAATCCTGGAAATTATAATATGTTGTTCATGTTATAACACGAGAGATAACTTCGATTTACATACGATTTTGGCATCTTGCCACAAATTATGTACGTGATCATAAATTATTAAAAAATAATGTTGAAACTAATCATTTAACAATTCTGATAATATTTATCTCAATAAGTATATAGTTATTTTTAGTATAATTTAAATTAGTTTGTGTAACAATTTTAACTGGTAAACCGTAGGATTGTACTACATTCCTCTCCCTACCTCTTCGGGGATTACAGGCATAACGTTATGTTTTCTTTAAATTCGTTTGAATAGTATTACTTTTTGTAGGTATTCCACGGCTCGAAGATATAAAAAATATTTCATATTTAAATAATGAACCATTAAAACGGTAAACAGGTATGACAATGATGTTTATTAAAGCGATATATTCACTATGACTGTATGAATAAATTTTTGCAACACTTTGAATCAGTTACCTACATGTATTATCATAGCTTAATTATATGAGTGTCGCCATAGTGTTAGTTTAAAATTATTTATTGTTTCGCAACAAATGTTGAAAGAAATAACATTCCCTACTGAGATCTGTCCCAATCGAATTTCCACCGACTGAGGACTATTTTGGAATACTTAGAATTTCAGTATCAGTACGTAGGTACTGGTCATATAACACGCTTTAAGCGATAGCCGAAAAGATAATGGGAAAGAATAAATTAAATGAATATGCCCTCTGTACTGTATAAGTTGTACTGCGCCTGAATTTTCAGTGTTAACAGATTCTCCGTTATCTGGCTTCAGTTCGCAAAAGCATAAATAATGGCCCCTCATTTCCTGTGAACATTCAGATTTCATTTAAAATCCAAATTATATTATATTGATTTGACATCAAAAAACAATAAATGAATGGATGCGTGAATTGGATTGCATGAATTAATTCATAAATGAATAATGATGATCAAATAAATCCAAAAATCCGATGTTTGTTATAGATACACAAATTGTTACCCTTACTGTGCTGTATTCTCTGTTTCGATCAAATTAAGCCACAATTTATTAAATTTCAAAATCCAAGATTTCATTTACGGACGGTTCGGTTTTGGCATTTGGATTTTTCCGTTGACAACGAATATTAAAAAGTTAATCCGCGAGCTGAGCTTAGCGAACAGATGATACTCACTGCATTCGGCCCTGTATTCAAAGCGTGCTAAATTAATTTTGCAATACCTAGCGTACGTTTGTATAATGAAATATTAATGATCAGGATCAAGCTGGATACACTTACTGATAGAACTCCCAGGGCGGAGAAACGGCTGATTGACTAGCCACCGTTCTATACATTTCTAATGCTGTATCCATCAGTGCTTCCAACGGTACATACCCGTCTGATAAGATTTATATATTAATGCGCTAAAATAATTAATATAAGTACGCCTTTTTTTAAATATAAGAACTTACAAATACATAAAATAAAATAAAATGAAACATTCATTGTTTACGTTCATACCGTCCTTAGAAGACAAATGCCTGGGGTCAAGAATTTGGACACAGTATAGATTTCAAGAACTACATAATCATTCACATACACACCTTAATAACGTTAAAACTTTCGAATCATTGCTCGATCGTTGTAAGACCAGTAGTCAATAAAACATTTACAAGAAAATTATTCTATTTTATAAAATAACAACGACTCATCTTCAAACAGTAGTGATTCAACAATCTCAAGTTTGTCTGCAAAAATACCACTGAAGCTATTCCTATCGGTGAGCCAGATTGTATTGTTCTGATTCGGTCTGAACGTGATAGGCACACATTAAAATCTACTCCTGCCAATTCAGTTCTCCCCGGTTGAATTTCACTCTTGTACGATATTGGATACAGTTTTCTATGTGATGCCACTTATCCGATTCTGTTTAAGGAACTTACTTGGTTATTATAAGAAACTCCCAGTATTTAACATCAAATTTATTATGGTCTATTCGATATTCGATTTTACTCATTTGTTGTTTTCAACTATTCGTCTGTGTAAGCAAATGTAAATCTAGGATTACTTTACGGCAAAAATACTTGAAGGTATCGGTTAGAGAAAAGCTGTCATCTTCATCATCATTCCTCAACCCTTTTAAAACCCTAAAGGACACGAGTCTCCGCACAGTATGAGAAGGGTGAAGCCACAGTTGGCAGATGTCATTTGCCTTACAGAACATCGTGGTGAACTCCAAGATGTATAGGACGATACGTTATTATGCTTTAGTTCACTGAATTCGTTTTATGTTACTGTTATTTTTTTTTGCATGTCGCAAAAATTTGTTGACTTCAATTTTTTCATCTGTAAAATCCAAAAAGTATTGAAAGCTGTTGGTCAGAACATGTTGCTCAGTGGTACTCGGAAGCACATACATCGCGCTAAAATATGAATAGCCTTTTACCGTAAGTCATCTCATGAAATATTTAGTTTCGTGGCTGCATAAAAAGCGGCAGCAAATGAACGAAAACTTTTAGTTCAATTACTTTCTGGGAGCGAATTCGTAAAAGTGTTTGCTGATTCTAAAACTGTGTTCCTGACATTACTGCAAGGCATGTAATAAAATTTGTATTAAATATACATTACATATGAGCATTAAAATTATTTAGAGTTTTGTGTGTTTTCAAATATCTGTCTTCAAAAATATATGTCTGGTTCATTTTTCGAATGTTTGTGGACGCGAGTGACGATCAAGCGGTCTAGGGATCCAATCCCGAGTTGAAAATTTTCTAACTATAATAAAATTTTCTGGTTGGAATTTCTAGTACCTAATGGCCCGGAGTCTGATTGTGTGCCCAGGGTATGCCAATTAGCTCACCATGGATTCCTTGTTGGGAAGTAAACCTAACAGGTGAATCGTGGGAATGAACTACTTTCCTCTGCCTATGGGGAATTACAGGCGTGATGTTACCTTCATCTATATTGAAGTAGTTAAAGAAATTGAAGATTTCATGTGTGTAGTATGAAAACTTTAAACGATGTCTTGAAAAATCTAAGTCGTCATTGGAAGTTATACCTAGGCCAATACTCAATAGTACTATACTAATTGTTAATTATACGATGTGAACTTAAATGAATTCCGTATTATGCCATACTTGGTTGATTTATAGAACTATCAGACCCATATGAGTGTCCTTTCGTGTGGAACAATATTTTTACTTAATGTATGATAACTCAGTCACGCAGTTGCCAACGTTATCGCCTAGATGGAAGCACTTTCGTCTTTCACAGAACGTAGCTCACATAACATTACATAACATTACGTAACATATAATAAGTATTAAAACATATTATATAGGTATAATCAATATAATAATATAAAATCACAATATACGTTGCAATATTGGTTAACCCAAACGTCAGGTCAACGATAGGTCAATGATATAGAAAGCGTTTGCAGATCCTCTCTTTGTGGTGGCATTTAAGCCTAGGTATACAGATAATTTGATTATAAAGAATGTCTAGGTAATATATATTGAATTATATACAGTGAAAGCTTGAGGCTGACATTCATAAGCATACACTATAAACTTACGATAGCTTAAACTTACCGTACTGAATTGTCCGTTTCTACTTCATACTTATAAAGTTTTACAAATCGTTTTAGAACTGCATAACTGATCCTCAGAATGAGTCATACTGAAGGATAGCTCAACGGTACACAATTTAACACAAAAGTATTACTTTTTATACCCATGAAAATAAGCTGGATAACAACTACTGTTACTCTTTGTAGTTTACTAGGTTTTGGACCGAAATTATGACTATCATTTATGTATGATTCTCATCCACAGAAGCCGGAGATGCATGCACGGGCGTATCGTGTCCCGTCGGCGCGCGCTGCATTGTCACCTACGGCCAGCCCGAGTGTCGTTGCCCCAGGACTTGTCAGAGACGGAAGCCGGTCTGCGGCACGGACTGGAAGGAGTATCCATCTGCTTGTCACCTCGATAAGCTCGCGTGTGACAATCAACTGAACGTGACCGTACGATATCATGGAAAATGCGGTTAGAAAATCTTGTATAATCATATTAATCGCAAATTCATTCATGTATTACTAGTTAATTATGACTTATGACCTAGTTAATTATGACTTTGTAATGTTTCATTTCTTCGTTGTAAATTACATGCCATTCTTTTGATACGATTTGAAAAATAAGAATAAAACACAAACAGCTTATAATAAAACAATTTATGCATTAAAACACAACAGGGCACTTTTTCATTTAAAAACTGAAATACGAGTGGGCGAGCCGAGACAAAAGTTCACAATGTCCGGCAGACTTAAGAATAGTTTAAAACATGGTCCTGAATAACGAATGGCTTCAGTAAGCCAACGAAAGTTGTAACATTAATTAAAAATGAGTCGTCGTTATAAAAGAGGGAATTAATAAAGGCGGATACTCGGGTACCTATTGTTTGATGTCCGTTTGTGATCGTAAATGTGACTTGTTAAGGAGAGGTCGTTTCTTAATAATAGATGCAGAATATACAAAAGGGTCAAAGTTTTATATTGTCCGTGGAGATGACGGGGCTCCGCCGAAATGGCTGCGCCTCACGGGAGGAAATGGACAGGAAAAGGTCACGCACTTCCGTAATAGCGACACCTTTTATTGAAACGTATCTAATATCGAATACGCTGACGGACGACTATATGTTTATTTATATATGACAAATCGTGAATACGCACGTGATTCGTATAATTTACAACATGCGTAGTATTTCCCGGGCGATAAATTTCCGGGGACAATATATTCTATATTTAATTTAAATAACACAGCTATGAAAAATAGATGTCTCAGTGTGGGGTTGACTGATATCGTGTTTTTCGTACACAATTCGTAATGTTAACATGAATTTGGTACAGAATTTCACATCAAAATGCAACACACGTATTATGTTATCTCCGTGATCTTTTCATACAGTGATAAATAGATTGAATGAGAATTAAATGTACATTTCAATAGTTCAATAAGACCGAAAGTAGCTTTTATTTTTATGTGAGGGCTCCAGATACTAGTGATCTTCTACACGTTTTGAATAGCCCTACAACACTTCGCGAAAGGGATTTAAACGACCTTTATAGTTCTATTTTAATGAACAGTAACGAATATTGTAGTAAAAAGCATCTGATATAAAATATTGCCTACATTTCACAAATGGTATCAGAACTAATGCGTGACCCGGTGTAAATTCTGGCTAACTTTTGATTTATTTGTCTGATCATACATAGGTGTCTTATATATCCTTATATGATACATATAATACAACTTGAGTTGAACTTAATTACACATGCGAATTTTATCTAGTTATCAAATTTTAATGTTGAGTTATGATTAAGGTGTATTTCTTTATAAGAGGTTAGAACTGAGACCAAGTGAAGTCAAATCGAAAGAGGCCGCTCCTATTAGAGACACAAATGGAAGTCACTGTGTATGTTCCCTTTCTATAAGAGTAATTTAATCTGTACTACTTTAGTCGCAGTCCCGTATGTTTTGTGTACCCTCTTCACAAAACTTCAGCCGGCACATTCGATCTGAACTAAATTTGTTGAGACCGAATGCCCGTACATTCCGACGTCCTTTGTGAAAATTTCTATTTACTTTGCTTGCTCGCTTTTGTCCTTGTATTGAATTGTTCATCTTGTGCTTTGCATCTATTGTAAGAAGGTAAAGTAATCTCGTGAGAAAATCATTTGCATAAGTAGTTCACGTTGGCAAACGTTTCATATTTTATTCCGTGTGCCTCTCAATTCTTAGGGCCAACTGTTGTTTTATAATGTTTGTAAATGTTTGTTAATTAAACATCTAAGTGTAAAGACGTATTAAAAAAAAATTACGAATTTTTCAGCCTTTATTATCAGCTTCTCATTGATGCACACATATAGTGTAACTTTGTTATTTTTGTAGCTGAGAATGGTGTATGTAAAATGTACGTTTTTATCGTGACACAGATCCATGCGCTGAACACGGATGCGCTGATGGCGGCATCTGCCAGCTCAATGAACTCCGGGCCCCCGTGTGCCGATGCGGCCCGCCGTGCGAGCTCGCGGCGCGGCCGGGATCCGCACTGTGCGGTTCCGACTACAAGGACTACGCAAGCGAATGCGCCCTGCGCCGAGAGGCGTGTCGAACAGGGCAACAGCTCTCGATAGCCTACAGGGGAGAGTGTGCTTCTGGTGAGTTGTTATCATGTTGTAGAACTATGTTTGTTGGCCAGATGAGGTTTTAGGACTTTGAGCTAGAGATATAATATAGACGTGTACGTGAGAAAAAGTTAGGAGCAGAAATGAGACACGTAGTGTATATACAAACGATATTGGCCCCTTGTAATCAGATTTTATATATGTAAAAAACATATATTTATATATTTGGGTGTGTGTACATATATACATATAAATATGTACGTGTAAAGTTATACACATATTACGTGTACGTGTAAAGTTATACACGAGAAGATTTAGGTAAATTGCGATTCGGAGATTTCAGACTAAAGTGGAATTATTAATGAAAAACCTTGAACGGCGCGTTTTGGCACAACAAATAGTTACCTCAACATCTCATCTTCTAATCTGAAATTAAATCTTTATTTGAAAACGTGCCGAAATAGGCTGCTGTATTGAAGCCCCAGTTGAAGAGACATTTTGTTTTAAAGAAATTAATTGAACGCAAGCATCAAAGCGTTCACCTCGCAGAACGAATTGTTACAGCAACTTTGTTGTTAACTTAATTTTATTGAGTTATTAAATTATTATTTCAAGAGTTGTTATGTTGTACCACAGAAATCCAACGGAGCAGAAAATAACTCAATCATTTCTGTTGATATCTTGTTTATAATTGTTATGTAACAAATTATTTCAAATAATGTCTGCAGAATATTGTACATCGATTTCAATAATAAAAATATCATTTGACTTTTGGTTCCTATACAGCTAACATCGCCACTCGAGTTTCCTTTGTTGTGGGTACCGGCACCATTGTTCTTGAGCAGATGGCAGCACTGTCGCTTACTTGGCAACACTAGACAAGACCAGACGTTGCTGATAATGTTTAAAATATCGTTGAACTTTGTGTGAAAATCATAAGTTTTACATTATTATTATACATATTAAATTATATTATATATAGGCACATGTACTTCCTCAAGTTGAATTTTATGTAAGTAACATCTAATTTGCAATATTATGGTTATCGCTCGTTAATAATAAAATTTTTATAAGACGCACTCTTGATTTCACCATTAAGTCACCATTGAAACTTAATGCTTACGGGCTTAATTCGACCTAAAAATAGCAAGATAGCAAACAAGATATAACCTTTTCTGTAACATCAAATTTGATTAAGAAATTATATTCACGAATCTACACTGAGTAAATCGCTTTATCTAAATTTTCTTCGCAAAGTAAAATATTTGTACAAACTTGTGAATCAATCCAAATAGGTTTTCTGCAGTCTATGCGATTTAAAGGATTTGATCGTTTACATTTCAGTATTAAGCGATTGATTTTCATACGGACAATTCCAACTGCAAGCGATTGAAGTATAACTATGGATATCTCTCATAAAAAGAACGTTAAGTTTCAATATCGCCTGCTATAACGGTGAAGGAAAACATCGTGATGAAACCTGCACATTTTAGAGATCTCAAAAGAAAAAAAATCCTAAGGCATTTAAAGTCTGCCTACCCGCACTTGACCAACGTGGCAGACTATGGCGTTAACCATCTCATACTGAGAAGAGATCCGTGTCTAGCAGTGGAACGAAAAAAGGGTAGAGAAAAAAAAAACTATTATGATTTATGGGACAATACGTACAATGATAAATGAAAAATAAAGTACAATATATTACACCTCCTCCTTCAAATTTTTCATAATCATAATTATCAACATTTATATCGTTGCATTGTTGGATACTGGTCTCTTCTGAATGAGAAAGGTTAAGGCCATAGTCTACCACGCTGGCCAAGGTGAACTTGGGAGATATATTCTACTAGAATTTTATTATATTTCTGAACTAGCTGTTAGTTTCATATTGTTGGTGATGCAAGTACCGTAAACTCTGAGTAGCCGAAAATTGATTGAATACTCAATTCGCTTGTTAGATGAATTTTGAAGTTTTAACGAATTAGGTTGCCTGAAATAACATTATAGAATTATCTAAGACTGTAAATGGCTTACCCAAAATAATTTTCTTAAATACGTAAACTGAGATTTTGAAATATTTAGAAAGTGATTTTAGGTGAGCTAAAAGGTTTTGATAAAACTATCATGAATTATCATGATATAATATATGTCAACCTTAAAAATAATTATTAGTTATTTACATTTAACTATTTCAATTTGTTCTTAAATTTTAGATTGAAATTATAATTAACGTTATAATTAAAACACTCTTTGAGTACCATTGTCTGACAATGTAGAATCTTTGTCCTAATTAGTGCCCTTGATGAATTCTTGCCCTAACAATCAATATATCAATTGTTAAAAGACTTCTAATTAGACGCTCTGCTACGCCGAAACATTTATGAAGTGTCTATTCAGACATATTCATGTGGCGCCTGTAATAAACGTTTTGTACGCAGTCATTAATTTATATAATAAAATTCAAAATATTATTAACAAGCAGAGATGAAATATTAAAATGACCCAAATTTGATTTAATCATAATCCTTTTATATTTTTTTGCTCTTAAGCGTTTAAAGTTTAATGTTTTTTATTAAATCAGTCAAATTGCGTTTGTATTAAGATACATAATACATTAATTCAAAATAGACTTAGAAGTCATAACTCCCTGTATTATAATTAGGTATGTTATTAATTTTCAAGCGACCATCGAATATGACTACTCTATAAGCTGAGTATTATTATCAAACTGACATACAGTTTTATATACATAATTTTATAGCAAATGTAAGTAATAGTAATAATGTGTTTTGTTACTAGCGAAACATCCGTGCGACTCGGTGAAGTGCGGGCTACGCGAGCGATGTTCGTTGGACGCGCGCGGCGTCGCCGTCTGCGGATGCGGCGCGGCCTGCGAGGACGTCGTCCGTCCCGTTTGCGGCACGGACGGACGGACGTACGACAATCCCTGCTTGTTGGAGCGCGCGTCGTGTTTGGACAACCGGGACATACGGCTCGCTTATATGGGATTTTGCGGTGAGGAAGATGTATTTTATTCTATTTTCCCTATTCGTTTGATATTTAATTCTGTTATGTGTTGATTTAACGTGTTATTTATTAAAGTTAAATTTCCATAATAATCACAATGAAGTGATGCGAATGTTAAATCTAAAATATACACAATATAAGTTGTATATGTCGAAATATCTAATTTTGGACATTATGAATTTTAAGATTTTGTTTTCTATCTTTATAAAATATACGTTTATTATACTAGTATTAACACAATAAGATAATTATTTTCTCTGGAATGTTGACGGATTATGACTAAAGAGTATAAGATTGTATACATTTCAATAGTCACAGAATATTATATGTATGATGTGTGAATTAATATTAAATTACCAGGATTTCTAGACGTTATAGTGTGCAACGGTTACCAAACGTCCAGTTAAACTGCAGTTAGTTAGCCATTGGTAATCTCTCTACTCTCGGGTTGATTACAGTCTAAAAGTATTTATAAAGCATTGATGGATCTAAATGAATTGGCACTATTCTATAAAATTATATCTAGTATATTATATTGTAATTATACATTATTTTTAATACACTAAAACATTGTTACATCCAGAGCCCCTTGATCATGTCAATTATATTAAAATGTGAAAAGGCGAACTGAAGAGTGACAAGTTTAAATCAGAAATCGGTTTCAGAACATCGCTGATTAATTTCCTCCGCCTTACAATTTAGTTTACAAGAGGTGCAAATTGAATTACAAGTGAACAAGCGTGCGAACGGTTAACAGGATCGGAGAACCCCTGCGCCCAGGCGACGTGTCCGTGGGGCGGCGCGTGCGTCACGCGCGGCGGCACCGCGCACTGCGCGTGCCCCGTGTGCGACGCCACGCTGGCGCCCGTCTGCGCCTCCGACCGCAACACTTACGGGAGCGAGTGCAAAATGCGCATGCACGCGTGTCAAGACAGCTTCAAAGATGGAGACTTGAGAGTGCTGTACAATGGATCATGTCGTAAGTATATACGAAACGTCTGTTTATTATAATTATATCCTCACGCCACGTCCCTTACGGGGTAAGCAAAGAACACCGAGTGTCACATATTTCTATCCTTAAGGAATTGACGTACCTTTATTATTTATTTAATTTATTTATTTACTTAATTATTGGTTTGAAGCCGTCATAAATGAACACTATTGGAAGTGTACTAGGTAGTACACTTCCAATAGTGCTCATATGGGTCCTTCTGCCTACTTCTTCGGGGATTACAGGCGTGATGTTACGTTATCTATGAGCACTACATATGATAACTATACAATTCGGATAAACTATTCCGAAAACTAAATAAGTAATATCGTAGCAGAAGTTATTATATTGTGTAAATGAATTTTCTTCTTTGTTGTGTGGTAAATATAACATTTATTAAGTCTAAAATAGATTATATATGAGGACTTCAAAATACTAGGTTCTCAATTCGTCCCATAAAATGATTCAAAACAAAATTTTTCGTTCCATCAAAATTTAGATTTTGAATACATTCGATAAAAAGGTATATAATTGATACTATTCAGATTGAATAGTTGACAAACATTTTCATCATCTGTTCACTTTTCTACGGTGAGTATAAAAGTAAAGATGGAATCAATTAAAACATTCCCTTCCTTCCGATGGAAATCGCTATCAATTTCTCGCGATGAAAGAGACTGTTCCTTTCATAAAGTTGTCAATAAAAGGCGCGCCACATTCCTCTGGCGTAAAAATTCTTTTCTATATAAAAGAACGCTTGTTTTTTAATATCATTGACCTACTAACACTGCGGAGGCACCGTAACACTGAAATCTCGGCTCAATGTTCTTTTCACTTCGCCTCCAACGGTCATATAATCTTGCGAAAGCAATTGATAGAATTGGTCCTAAGGAAAAGCTATCTTGAAAATCTATACGCCAATATCTCAATGGATTCGGGTAACAAATGTTTGAAGACGAAATATATTTTGTGGTGAATATTTTGAAAATACGCGTTTCCTGTCACTTAGCAGTGGAATGACATACAACGATTGTCTATTCCATTCATGTCGTCTCAGGTTCGATTCATGACTAGAATGAAGAAGAAAATGACTATTTCTTCTGACATTTGTCACATGTCGTATTTTACGGAGCAATAAGGAAATATTAAATTTAGTCACACTCAGGTAATAATAAAA
>DWDU01002856.1:0-12220 GCA_018245575.1 Jemadia suekentonmiller
CACGTTGCACCAGTTACGTTTACGTCCCACTATGGAATAGGTGGTGAGCCTATTGCCATGCATCGGGCACATATCCAAAAAATAAATGAGGGTATAGGTAATATGTAAATCATATATGATTATCAAACTGATACTACGGGCGTCTGCAAGTAAGTACTCTGTGGGTTAGCTTTCTTGAGCGAAGTCACTACATAATTCACATGAGAGTCGGGAGAGTCGGCAACATTAGCTGAATGTGTCCGACGGAGTTTGCCACGGACTCCACTTTGATGCTTGAACTATTCTTGCAGTTGTGGAGTATTGAGTTTCAGTTCAAATCAATAATAACGGATTTTGAAATAGATATGAGCGAAAACATTGCGTAAGGCTTTTGTGCTTCTATTTTTTTTTATTATCCTCTGACGGCTGAAAAGTCGATTGATAATGAAATTTTTTTTGAGAGCAATGTCGTGTCTTACTCGTACAATTGAACTACTAGGACGTTGCTAAGATACATATAAAATATACTTAGATACATATAAAAGATACTTAGATAAATATAAAACTATTGAGGGCTTGATGTGGATAGATGAATGAAATGAATGACTGAACGAAAATCAAAATGTTTGAATCGGTTTAAAACTATTATATTATTTTAATTCACTCAAAACGATTACATTTAGAAAAACAATCCGTGCTTCCTGAAATTTTTTAAATTAATAGTAATTTTGGATAAATAAGTTCTGCGTTCAATGAATGAAATCAAATGACAGTTGCAAATGTAAATTAATAAACTTGGTTAAGTGGACATTCCACCAAGTTCCTGTTAAGGAAACATTAAAAGTACTATTAATGCATTTTCCTTATAAAACGTACAATCATTAGATACTAAAATAAATATCATATTATCAAAATAAATACACATGTAGTGTATATACTTGGAATTATTCCAGGATTCAGTGTAATGCATAATTTGTTGCTCTTGTTTTTTTTACTTAATCTTAGTACTTTACAAGAGGATTTTCAACTAATGTAGGTATGTAGATATCTAGCAAAAGTCGCGTGTATTCTGTAAAACTTCAATACATAATAAATCCATAAGTTTCCACGAGAAGATCCTGATTTATAGTTGGCGGCTGAGTTACGGCCCTCTTCAAAATGATAAAACTTCTGGGAGCCTAAACAGACGGAGAAGTTTTCAAGTTTGCTTACCCATAAATTCGAAGAACCGTATGAAAAGAGTATGGAACATACTACATATTACGAAAATTTAAAAATCTACGTTTTTTCGTCATTGGAATATTATAAAATTATTTACGTGATACTTCAGTGTAAAATTCTAAATCACGTTTTTTATACAATTTAAACCGTGAAAAATCATTGATTCTTCACTAAACGTAACTTCAAACACAAAAGTAAGTAGTGGTAAATAATCTAGAAATTTCGAAGTTATAGTTTCTTAATTATTGGTACTTTGTTAACGAAGATAAAATATTGTACTATTGACTGTCAACCTAAAAATATATTTTATGAAAAAAAACATTGTTTTTATATATATAATTTCGTCCACTTTCTATGCATATATAATGCATCAGCCTCTCAAAATTAATTTCACTTTTAATTAAAGTGTGTAAATGTTATATGTAATAACATTTATGATAATATAATAAAATTTATCACTAATATTTGAAATTAAATTTAGATATATCAAATCTTACACTTACACTATCATTGATTACTACAATGTGGCAAAAACGTCAACTATCGGTCCGTACGACGGTCAGCTTAAGATTTTAACCGTCAGTTAAAGGACGAGTTCAGACAATAGAGCTTTTTGAGCTCGTTTAGATAACAGAGCAACACAAAGGAATTCCTCAGAGCAACTGAAGGGTGGATCGTGTGAGGTTAAAGTATTGAGTGGGATTGTTAACGATCAAAGGTGGAGAGACTGTGTAGTGTTCAAGAGGTTTACAAGTTTGTTTCGTTATTTTCCTGTTTTCACTGTCTCAGCTTTCACTCGATGTGAAATTATTGAATGTAATTGTTGGTTTGGATCTTACATATATGGCGAGTGTGATTGCTAGAAAAGCGTAGAATAAACAAAAGCTATACTTAGGCATGCGTAATTCGTTTTAAATCGGAGTCGTTCTCAGATAAGATCAAGTTAAGGCTACCTTTTAGAGACGAACATGTATTAACAATTTTCAGGAATGTAGAATAGATAAAACCGAAAACCATGAAACGATCAATCATGGGGATAATCAAGCGCTAGGGTGTTCATAACTTTATTAATACAGAATATTTAGTATATACATATTAAGAAGAAAAAATGCACTCATATAAATATTGAAATGAATGAATTTACATTTGATCCGTGTAAAAATATCTATTCGCGGTTGACAAGTGTGCGCGCGACTGTCGATGGAGGGGTCGTGGGTTCAAATACAAAGTTACGTATTATTAGATTTTTCTAACTTAAATTTTTAGTTCTCGTTGCGGTTCAGAATCTGGATTGATGCCCGGTGAATTGCGGTAGCCTCACACTCTATTCCGTTGTGTGACGTAAGACATTACTGGTGAAACGTGGGAGTATACTCGTACTATACTCCTTTGCCTGCCTCATCGGTTATTGGCGTGAAGTTAAGTTTATTTTTTTTAGGTTCTGGTTACGATTAAACGTATAAAAGAATAAGGCGAATTATATTTCACATGTTAATTATGTTTCATTTATTAAATCATGTTATATTCCATAATTGAACTGGAACTAAATGTGCGTATACAAATATTGACCTTCGGTAATGAGACATTTGGACCGTATCATCAGAGGTGAGCTCAATCAGTTTATCGAGGCAATTGATCACATGTGAGGCGAGAGATTAGCTTATTACTATTAGTTCAGCAAATAGGGTCTATTCTTAATACGGTCATAATTTTTAGATATATCCATACATATCCGTCTACTAATATTTCATAGAATGTTACTATTTGTACTTGTGTGTTAGCAATGAGGAAAGACAATCAAAACGTGACCGACGGATTGTATGACGACAGTGAGGTTCGACCCTTAACAGAGTTGCAGGTAATTACGTGGCATTGATAACAGAGGAACGGAATCCGCAATGCAAATACCACAGGCAACTCAATTGAGTAGCCGAGACAAGGAACGTGGGGATTTTCAACGGTTGTAAATCGTGTAGCACTAGTTGTAGGTACGGGCCGGGTATTAATTGCCATCATTTCATATGTACCATCATGTTAGTATCTTCGAAGAGGTAGGCAGAGGAGTGTAGTATACTCCCACGTTTCACCAATTATGTTTACGTTCCGCTATGGAATAGGTGGAGAGCCTAATGCCGTACATCGGGCACAAATCTATACTACGATCCACTATTGGAAGATCTAAATTAGAGAAATCCAATAGCACGACCGACGAGGCAGTCGGCATTATTTCATAATTTATAAAACGATATAATCTCATTATTGATTAAACGAGATTTTTTCATAATCAATCAATGGACATTACTTCATAATTGATTTAAAATATACAAATGTTTCAGGTTTAGCTCAAAATAGTAATGATACAAAAAAAAATAGAAGGAGTAATTTAAAATGTAAGACTATTTTTTAAATGTCGTAATGTAACCTATCCTGGCTGGTTCCTACCTATCTGATGATTCCGTCACCAACGCTCATATCGTAAGGACGTCGCGGCGACTACCTGCTTGCGGTACATTACTTTCCGTATACGTTCCTTATATACTTCCATTAAAATAAATAAGATCAGTATATTAACCAATAATTTCCCACTGGGCCAGCGGTGAATCAATCAAGATACAATACAATACAAAATACACATGAAAAATAATGTTTTCGGTAACAACCAATTTGGTGTTCCAGTGGGTAAATAAGCGAAGAACCGCGGTCAACGCGTCCTCGGGCGTTGCGCAAATATTTACCACCTCAGAAATACACTTATCAACAAAAGCATATTGATTTGGCGTTCTGTTCGTTTGCGGTGGCTGTTGCAGATGTGGATTTTGGTTGATTTTATATTGTCGAAAATTAACTGAGAATGAATAGAGAATTTTAAAAATATATCTCTACTAATGTAGAATAAATGTGTAAAATATACAAAAAAACGCTTCACGTTACACTCACGTCGAGTAGTTTTTTTTTAAACACACATGTATATATGGAAATTGAACACACATAAATGCAATATTTTCTAATTATGAATTATGGTATTAGAAATTATGATAAAACTAACGCTTACTTCTAAAATATCTCTAAAAGGCTGAAGTTAAAAATGATAAATTGAATGAGTTTATTCAGATTTCCGCGAGGATCAAGTCAGGTACAACAAGTAGTAACATCAGAATTTAAAATTTTCAATATGACAATAATAATTTTAAATAAAAGCGAACAAACCCAATAAAAAGCGGCTAGTTTGTTTACACACCGAGAACAATCCCACAGGAATCGATACAATTCCAATTTATTTCCAATTGATAGAAATCTCGCGAGGCTTATATTAATGATAAAAGCTACTTCGAAAGTATTGTTGTTAGGAATTCGAAAAAATTACTAAATTGAACTTATTTCTCGCGGTCGAAATCTCGATACTACTATTCGATACTCGGTAGTATTTTCTGTGGTAGCAACAATCTGTAACGACACTGCTTGCGTGACTATCTCGTTGTTTTACAGCCTCCAAATACCACTGCAGAGTAAGATGACTTAGGTTCGTTCAGCAGATTGGGTATTACCGGGATTTTTAACTTGAAATTCCTAGCAAACGGTTAAAGTCTGATTTTGTGTCTGGTATATGGCAATAGGCTCATCTTCTATTATACTACATATTAACGTCACAGGCGAATCGTTGGAGTGTAGTACAGTCCTCTGCCTACCCGTTTCGGGTAAATACAGGCGTGATGATATGCTTGTGTGATACAATGTCTATTTTGTAGACGATTTTTCTCTTAATAAATCATCCGTCGAATTGTTGTCAACATTAGCATAGATTACAATAATGTTAGAGCTCGAAGAATTTCAACAAAAGGAGCGATATAAAAAAACTGATATCCGGAAAACGAATGACCGTGATAAGTAATTCGGGGAAAACTCAGAAATCGTAAATGTCTTGCTCTATATTTTCTTTATTGTATTACGTTAACCGCCCGCGGTTTCTGATGTGAATATTTAAAGCGACAAAAAGAGGAAAGAGGATTTTGACAATTATGATTTCGTTGGACTTGGCGTAATTTAATAAAAAGGAAAAAATTATTTTGACTATTATTAATTTCGCAGACTTGTAGAATTTCGTAAAGGGGAAATAAAGATATGGACAGTCGTAATTTGTTCGGACTTTGCGTAATTGCGTGGTGTACCTCCACAAAACCGGTTGGGCAGAGATACTGCCAAATTGTGTTGTTGCGCGACCGACACTTACAGGTAAGTATGTTTTCACATAATGTTGAAGACGTAGTTGGTATATACATACGTAGACATATGTAGATATATATAGACACATATAGACTACACAATAATACGCAATTTTATTCAAACAAATCGCTCTAGACACAAAAGAAGTGAACATTTAACATTTTTTCTAGTTACGTTTCATTAATAAAATACTTTTGTATAAAATGGTGTAACGAAAACATCTTTATTTATTGAAAGCACGACAATAAAAGAAAAATACAACAATGTTTGATCGTTGGTCCTACGCTAATTTCTTTGGCTTTATTTCGACTATTTGAGTACAAGCAAAAACTTGACATAACATCACGCCTGTAATCCCCGAAGAGTAAGGCAGAGGAATGTAGAACACCCCCAAGTTTCGCAAATTACGTTTACGTCCCACTATGGAATAGGTGGTGAGCCTATTGCCATACATCGGGCTCATATCCAGACTCCGCGCCACTACTAAAAAATATAATTTAGAAAGTTTTTGTAGTGCCCGACCCGAGAATTGAACCCAAGATCTCCCGATCGGCAGTCGCACTGCAACTAACACGACCAACGTGGTAGTTATAAATATTTAGCAGTACCCGACCCGGGAATTTAACAAAGTAATAATAATAATACTTAATACTAAACACGAAAATTAACTGCATACACGCTTACGTGTACAGCGCGTATCTGATTTTGTAACGGCCTTTAAAATATTTAACGACTCATATCAAGTCAAAGACATAATTTTCTAACACCGCAGCTAAAATTGATGAAAAACACGCGGATTGTATGATGCGTTAAAAACATTTTAGGTATCTGCAGGTATTTTGAACGTGTAAAAATTCATATGTAGATCGTAAAAAAGCCTTTCGGAACGTATTACCGCCAGTTTTATTGTGATAGACTAATTTGGAATTTTATAGCCGCGTTAAGCAAGTGGTGATGGTTGTAAAACTTTTTCCGCGAACGCTCTCGTTCGCTTCTGGTTCGGAGTTTCGTGAGTAAAAATACTCAAAACGAAATCCATCCGTAAATTAAGGGCTCGTGAACGTTGTCGAACTAACACAATACGTTTACATACAAATATTCCAAAACATACATATATACCTACATACATAGCCAGTGCGTATCAACACCTAACCATACTGAAATGAAATTTTGCTATTATACAAATGTTACACCTCAATTTCATACACACGCTTGCACGCACGCATACAGGTACATAAGAACGCACGCAAGCACGCACGCACGCACACACGCACGCACGCACGCGCGCACGCACCCAAGTAGGCTCTTTCCGTATCCCATCCCAGCTAAGCTTCCTTCCTTTTGTTTACATACTCATATTTGTACAGGTACATGTTATGTTGCTATTTCTTTGTAGCTCGCATTTATGCCATTTTTCACTAGTTTAAAGTATTTGCAACTAACGCACTATAGTACAGGCTACAAAATACGATAGAATATATATTGAATTCAACTTAGAATCTTCGAATAAACACTGTTCAGTGGAAACAAGTCCCCTTTTTACACTTCACGAGTTGTTTATTCCTTTTAACGGCAATACGTAATCGGCGATACTTTAGCGCGTAATGGCAATTTCACGTCAGCGCGTTCATCAACTAGCTTCAACGATATGTGGATTCGTTTTTTTTCCAAAAAGCTTGCTCTACATTGTTCATTTATATTTGCGAATGTTTTATTGTGAACCGTTCCTCTATCCTTCTTATGGTATTTACAAAGTATGCAATATAATAGTTTTTATAGTCATCTTTTTATTAACCGTTCTTTGTTCGTTCAGTCGAATGATTTACTAATTGTAATAATGTTAAATATATTAATAGTGTATAAATGATAAAAATCAGATAACTTATGTTATCGAAAAACAGTGGTTGTAGTATTTCACTGTTAAATGTTTATACACGTGATTATGTACGGGCTTATCTCACGTATGTTTTATCGGGTCACCGTCGTGACCTCACTGCAATCGGCAGGAGCTCGTTGAAGGACCTCGTATAGATCATAAACTAGTCAGACCATCTCAAAAAACATGTATGGATTAAGCTGTTACATATACCTAGAAACAATTGGTATATTCTTATTTCAATGGTGAATTTGTTGTACAACTTACCATCTTATACATACCGAAGTTTTTGTCGCGACCAAATTTATTAGACATGATTTAAGCACTTTTTATTTTTACTGTTGAATATAAATGTTAATTATGTTGACATCAGATAGCGTGCGCGTGGAATCGATTGTGGAATATAATTTTCACTACATTAATTTTTCGAAATTAAAATAATGAACACGTCAAATAAATAAAAAATGTTTAGCGAAGTAATAAAAATGAATTATGTCTATTAGTATAATGAATTGGCCCCCTTTCTTAATTATACCATACCCGAGTACAAAGACCGACACTGCAAACAAAAACGTATAACGCAACAAACCCTTAAAAATTATATTAATTTTCGCACAAAACCACCCGCCCTCATGTTACTTATTAATTAATTCTCACTGTATTGTCCAAAAGGTATAATTTCTATCCTTTTTACAAGCGATCCCCTCATAATAATAAGTTTTCAAGGGAGCCTCGTGAAATATTAAATTGTAATTTGTGTACCTCCAACACAGACCTGCGGAGTTGCGAAGTTCAAAAAGCTTGGATCTTACATTTTCTGAATGTAATATAATGCGAACTTTCGTATTGTATTGATACACATATTACGACTATTGTATATTTTTGACTAGTACTAGGACTATTGACATTAACTCATGAAGACAAGATATGGGTTAGCAACATTAGTTCAATCAATTTTGCATGTAAAGTACTTTTTGCCGTTTTGTTCATTACAAAATATGTATTCGTAATTACTAGTGAAGTTTAATTTTTGTAAGCGCTTTATGTACAACACACGGTTGAACTGTTCAGAGCAGTAATTCTCCGAATTACGTCAAACTTTGTTTATTGCTTCAATTTAAAATGATGTTTACAGTAACGCTATAACTTGTTAACCTCAATAAACGCGATACGTATAATTTGTTAATTTGTTCCAAATTGTATTCATAGCATTATGGTTATATTGGACAATTTAAAATTAATAAAAGCGTGTTAAAAAAAATATTGCTTTCATCAGATTGAGGAAAATTTTTAACATTGTCATCAATGTCATTAATTAACGCAGATTGTTACAATCGTCATCAAATATGTTCTATATTCATACGTGATGCATGATTGCCGTACTGCTTGCTTATTGCAATATTACGCTCGCTTCGCTTCGCTCGGCCGCGTGTTTCGCTTGCGGTTCGCGCTTGCTTCGACTACGATGCGAAAAATTCTTATCGCAGAAAGAGAAGTTCAAGTATCCGTGTAAAATACTTTTTTTTCTTATATTTTCAACTAGGTTAGTCCGTTATAAGTACAAAATTTAAAAAAAAAGAATAATTTCGTATATGATTATCAAGATTTACGCGTTCGACCATTGCAACCCTCGGTTTAGATGTGGTGATATTCCACCGCGCAAAAAGCATTCGGTACTGTAACAAGCATTTTTAAGCATAGTTGTAGCGATGTTCACAATTTGTCGCGTCTCGCGTCTTATCAACGAACTTCCTTCACCAGTTTCAATCCTGCACATAAATTTACATGCCTCCACTGCTGATAAGGCCGTGTCGTAATGCAGTGTTATATTCTACTTGTCTAATAAATAAATTAGAAAAAAAAAATGGAGTGCATTTCGATCGGGTAACCGAATACAATATTTTATTGACCCTTTCGTTTCTCGTATTGTTATTAGAAAGAAAACGCAACGTGCTGATTATATTAGAAATAAATTTGTGCTAGGTGTATGGCGACAGGCTTGCCCCCTTTTTAATAGTGGGACGTAAAAGTAATTTGTGAAACAATGGATCCCTCGTCGGGTATTACAAGCGTGATGTTACGTATATTATATATTATATGCATATAACATTTATATAGGTATATACATAGGTTACATAGGTTACATAGGTTACATAGGTTACATAGGTTACATAGGTTACATAGGTTACATAGGTTACATAGATATACATAGGTGTGCGGAACATAATTTGCGACACCATAAAATTTCCTTCAACGTTTACCTATTTCTAATGTGTTACTTTGAAGTTAACTATCGCGACGAAATATGGTCAACATATCCATAATACAGTTATTACTGTATTATATGTGATTAGATTACCTTCACACCAACTAAAGTGGGACGAAGCAAATTTTCAGCTTCGTAATTACATCTGCTAGTTACCACGTGAAATTCCGTTCAGAGCGTATGACTTGTTCTATCACGTATTTAGCAATCTCTGTTAACACAGCGTTAGCAGTTTAAACTTGTCAACACTGAATACAACTTTTTTTTTTCTCGACGCTTTTTATCGTTTCACTGCCGGGACATAGGTCTTCTCTCAGAATGAGAGGGTTAAAGCCGTAGTCTGCCACACTGGCCAAGTCCGGCTTGACATACTTCACACGCCTTAAAGAACAGCTTAGATATAACTTTTAATCATTTGTCAACCTTTTTCAGTACTACAACGCAGTTGACTGTATGGCAATCATATTATACTGATTCAGTGTTAGATAAGCAAGCGGAAGTAAGCACGCGATCTGGTTCCATATTTAAAATTAACTAGTTTTACCCACAATTTCCAGCGCTCAGCATTAGTTTAGCTTACTTAGCCGTTTAGTCAACGCTACAACCCTACAACTGTTTCATTCCTGCGATGTGTCAACCAACAGACATGACTGCACCTCGTGCGATTGTACCCTTAATCCCAGTATCTATCGTAAACGCGTAGTCCTGTTGCTGGGACAGATCGCTAACGACTTATTAATTCAGGCGACGTCGGGCGCGGTTGGCTCTTGGCTGGCTCGGAGCTGACTGACATAACCGCTACGTTGGGCTTACGTTAAGCAATTGGTCGCCTTGTAATCCTGGGTCAACGTTGTGTTGAAAGACGTCAGTTTGTTAGTTATTAAGTTGTAAGTCCATTATAACTTACAGATATTTAAATAATTCTCTTGGGATGTTTGCACACACGGTTATAAGACCCCAGTATTATCAGAACTTGTGTAGCGATATCTACATATTTACCTACATAAATATATTTTTAAAACATTATTTTTGTACCCAAGCCCGATACAAATACTCATATTCGTCACAAAAATGATTATCCTGAGTAGGTTTTGAACTCGTGACCCCCCGTTTATACAAAGAGGTTCAGATTTATCTACATAATATCCTTTATTATATAGTAAAATTACATACTCCTTACTGTTCGTAATGTAACAGTTATGTTTTACATTACAATATTATCAATAGCATATAGGTATTTTGAAGACGACCTACAAAGCCATGTAAATATACCTAGTCGCGTTAAGGTATAATTTTTCCCACTGTCTGTAATTTCCTTCTGACTTGACCAGCCCATCTCACAGCAACGACAGTTCGCTGCGCCCGCAGTCACTGCGGTTACGCGACCCGACTTTTGCCTAATGGAACTACCGCGTCGGGCTTATATTACATACAGAGTATTTCATATCCGTATAAATCGAATTAATTTTACGAAGGAACCCAATAAATATTTCTAATAAAAATGATATTACATATAACGTTCCGTACAAAAAAATAAATCTAAATGGAAGGAAGGGAATATGGTAATGCGAGCCATTGTGCCTGGGAGGACAAAAATATAATGAAGCTCCTTATATAATAATAATAATGTATCAGAAACAATATTACAACACTCGTAAATAATTTCGGTAACCGAATCTCCCGCTTACGGGCCGCCGGAAGGAGAATGCGGTAAGTGAATTTTTTTCTATTACCGTAAAACTACACAGTTTGCCAACAACCTTTTTTATGGTCCCCTGTTGGGCACGAATCATAAAGGCTAGTGCTGGAGACTAGGGTAATATTGGTGTAACTGACTTCCGTATTGTAATTAACAGTTAGGCAACGTTAATTAAAGAATGACAAAAGGTACGTTCAGTGCGAATTTTGACAGATGCAGATGAAAAGGTACACTAAAACACGTTACGCAAATAATTCATTTGATTGAAGTCTCCGAAACCGGCGTGACTAGGTATATGAAGAGAGTGATGAGTGTAGAAGAGTCTTGTCTGGTCTGTAAGGATATACATATTGATTGGCCCGTTGGTAGAGTGGTTAGCGAACCTGACTATTGCGCCGGGGGTCGTGGGTTCGATTCCCATCCAAAATAAATATTTGTGATGAGCACAAGTATTTGTTCTGTGTTTGGGTGCAAAAATTAAAATAAAACTATTCAAGTATATATTTTTATGTATACATGTAGTTTATCATCCGTCTGGTTACCGTACCACAAGCTTTCTTGACGTTTACTTTGGAATCAGATGGCCGCGTGTGGAGATGTCCCGAGATATTATTATTATATATTACTATTATATACATATGGTTAGCACTTGCTGATTTCTGTATAACCCGTAAGGTACCTGCCGTAACATAATAATACCGTAATGTGAATGGTAATAATTACTATTAATAATATTGCACTTTCGACTGTTGCTCTGTTGGTAGCACTGATGTTCTGTAGTTCCGAATTAAAATTATTATCAAAAGTGGCGTCACTTGCAATTGACGTGTAATTAACGTTGTGTAAATTTCAGATTTATAAATTTAGGGAGTGTACTGCACTCTTGTGCCATGGGATTGTCCTACACTTTGCTGGCTACAGGAACACATCAATTTAAGTTGTACGATTCCCTTACATG
>DWDU01002857.1:0-12220 GCA_018245575.1 Jemadia suekentonmiller
AGTGGACTAAGACAGGCAGATAATGTTGACGATGACTAGCATAAAATAAAAATCTTCAACTTTGAAATTGAAAGAAGAGAAAGAAGGATAACATGTTTACACTTGTAATGGAGCAGCACATGCTTTCTGTCGGCCCTATAAGGCTCCTGTTCGGACCCCTATAACGCGTTAAGCATCCACACTACACAATGGATTGGAGTTTGATACAGTGACTTGTCTCTTACAGGATAGTTGTAAATATAATCTATATAGATTATATTAGGTAACTTGCCAATCTATTAGCCAGATCTGTTTTATAGAAATGTTGGAATACATATACCATAAAATATTACATCACGGCATGCGTGTACTAAGAGTGACAAATATAGATGAAGCACATCAGCTCTGTAAAGATAGAAATATTCTTCACGTAACACTCTGCCGGTCCCCCAACTCACCTGGCGTGAAGGTGATAACAATAATAAAATATTATCCGATACTTGATTCCCCTTCGTTCGCCGTACAAATGAAAGCTTAGCAAAGGACTTATAACGATCCTTTAATCCAATAATAATGAAGTTGCGTCGGATTTCAGATTTAAAATAAGTCAAATGATGTAACAGACAGTCACTACAGGCTTTTTATATTTCAAATTGTAGTTCATCATGTTTTTTAGTCTTTGATCGCTTTTGGGGGAAGATTAGACCATAGTCGGCCACGGTGTTTCAAGGGATTGCTAGATATACCATCACATTTGCCATTTAACATTTCACCGTTCTACTGGTGGAAACAGGTTTGTCAGAATAAGAACTATAAGGCCACAGTCTGCCACACTGACCCACTACGTGTTGACATACTTTGCGTAACTTAGAGAACGTTGTAGAAAACTATAGTGTGCAGATTTCTAAGCTGTATTTATTTCAATGTTAAAACAAATGATATTTGATTTTATAACATATTTTTTTTGGTGAAGACATGAATGTAAGGTTGGAACCTAAGTTGGAAGTGTTTTTGTATTGAATGATATTGTACCCTTTATTAGCAGGCTGGATTCTCAGCCACTAGTTTATCATTACTTGTATATATGTAAAGAAAATAAAATATCACGCCTGATATCCCCGGAGAGGTAGGTAGAGGAGCGTAGTATACACCTTCGTCGCACCATTTTTGATTAGGTCCATTTATAAAATAGAAGCCCATTGCCATACACCGGACACAGCTCCAGACTTCGAGCTGCTATTAACCATTTGTACTATGAAATTTAATTTGAAAAATCTAATAGTAACCGAGCAGGGATTCGAACCTGGCAGTCGCGCTTGCAACCTATCGAGGCCATCAGTTTTATATATCTGTATGATTCCTGCCACACTGTATCGAACTTCGAGGCAATTTAACGACTAATCCTATTCAATTTCGAATACGACAAAACATTACAATTTGATTTTGATATTCTGATTCGCATTCTGCTACGACAGCATACGGATTTATTTCCCTTAATTGTTTTTTTTATCGTTACGAATCATTTGTTATGGGGGTTCTACAAGGTTCGATTCTGGGCCTATTACTTTTACTGGTATATGTACCGTATGTATCGTATTATGTACAACATAGTTATGAGATAGTTTCTTAACTATATATTATACTTACTATATATTCAAAATAGACAGAAAACAACCATGAACTGGTTTGAAGATAAACGAAACTTCGTCTATAGCATTGCATTGTTTTAGTACATGTAATCAAAGTATTACAACTATAATGTATTAAATGCTTATAAGGTAATTCAAAATTTTACTATTAAACGTTTCGTCCTACGATTACATATATACCGACTTATTTCACGCATGTTTTTTTTAAACGGTCCGACAGTTTCAGACCTAGACGAGTTCCTCCGCAACCTCGCTGCAATCGGCGGGAACCCTTGAGAAACGACCTCGTATAGACCCCAAATTAGTCGGGCTACCCCGGAAACACATACGCGGGTTAAGCCGGTACGAATGTGAACATGGGTAATAGAAGATTATTATACTAAAGCACAGCAGGTATGTAGGGATAGAGATATTCAGCATCTGCTAACTCCATGAGACTTGCCGGGTATGAATCTATTAAACCCTACAAAGTCTTGCGATTGTTCCGTAAGACTTCCCTGCTGTTCTTCGATTTTATGTTCATAAAAAGGTGATTGAACATACGACAATAGCCCGCCATTAATTAACCCGACCACACATCTCATGTTTGCACGGCTTATGTCAACGCATGACTAAAGAATTACCTTACGTAGCTATTAACTCTTTATTGAACGCTAGTGTGAAAAGGTTATTGGTTCTACCTTTATCATTCGATGTGTATCACGCTTGCTTATGCCAGGCACGTTACGCGGCACGCTGAGAAAACTTGCTGTTTCACGTCGATAAAAGTATTAATTCCTATGAATGCTATAATAAAACTTTTATTATATTGTCCAGGTCCTTTAGGGGTTGGCACAGAGTACTGCTCAATGTTCTCACGGAGTTATCGCGCATTCCGCATCAAATAATCTCTTTGTAAACGCTCGCCAGTTTCCAATTCTTGTACCTTCTCTACTACAGAATAGTATCTTAAGATGAGGTAAGATTTACATCAAAATTGTCATTAATTCATCACCATTGTTCTATAAAGAATAAATAAATGAGTCAAAATACTTAGATCAGAATCGTCTGAGAAGTGCGCCTTGGCTAGCGTGGGAGACTTCGGTCTTAACTCTTGTCGTTCTGAAAGGGGATGTGTTTCTAACAATGCAATGATAAAAATGGTCAATAATTATGGAACAAGAATCAACCGCATTGTATGAGTTAAGCGGTACTCATCCAATCTGTAGCTAGATACATATATATCTACTTCAAAGGCGGCATTCCCCACGACGATTTCTTTCGCCTCTACGCCGCTGACTGAATTATTAAAATGCATGTTACTCGGTAAATCAGACGTGCGTGCCGAAGTTATGAACAGTACGCCGTGTGAAGCCGACGAAAGCGGAGCCACTAGCTATTGTTACTCGTCGTTATTTGTAAACAAAAGTTACACATTACGTTATAACCAAACATCACTCCTGTAATCCCCGAGGAGGTAGGCAGAGCAGATAGAAAAATGCGCAGGTTTCACCAGTTACGCTTACGTCCCTCTATGGAATAGATAACAAATGCAGATTGCAAGGCGCTTAACTATAATTTCTAGTTGGAGAGGTCTAATAATAGCTGGGATGTTAACCTATGACCTCTCTATCTGCAGTCGAGCTTGCAACCGACACGACCAAAAAGGCAGTCTAAACAGTTGTATACATATTTACATATAAAGTTCTGCTTGAGTTCTACCAACGGATGAAAAAACAAAATGATCTCGGTCAAGAACTTTTGGAGGTTGTCTCGTGTAAAACAACAGACGTGCCTCGACGCAGGAGTGGGGGAAGAGGTAGCGGGAAGGAGGTAGAGGGGAGGAGATAGAGGGGGTTCAAGGGAGGGATGGTCGTTATCATGCCGGAGATTTAAATGTTTCGGATATAACATTATTGGGGAAAGGTCGATGTGAAGATTCTTGGCTTATCATAAGCAATCTGTCAAGCGATGGCTCTCGATATGCTCGATAAGATCAATTTCGGACCAAATTTGGACAAAATACGTTCATGTCGTACTTGAAGTCTTGGAGATTAAGAACGATAATATTAAATAACGATATATTACCATTATTTCATCGTTGACATCGTTCTCACCACCTATTCCACAGTGGGACGTAAACGTAACTGGTGAAACGTGGGAGTGTGCTACACTCCTCTGCCTACCTCTTCGAGGATACAGGCCTGATGTTACGCATTTCATCGTTGGAGTGGTTGCAAGCGGGAATGCTGATCGAGAGGTACGGTAGGTAAAGTTACTAAATTACTAAATGTAAGTTCATTTAAATTACTAAATGTAACCACATTAAGTGGAAAGATAGAAGGGTCGGAAAAATTGGATGTAGTTTCAATTTTTCTATTAGGGTTGTCTCTGTCATTTAGGGCTGCTACAACCCAGATCACGGGTACCCAAGGACGTCGTAAAACCTGTAAAACCTTGAATAAGGTTCCTTTAACGGGTGACGAACGCTGTATTTCCTCGCACAGCGTCTCGGTCACTTTTACTGCGTTTTAATGGCGTGATAGTGTTTATATTACTTGGCGACGCGGCGGCGACCGGCTACGGTCGGATGCTGGCGTTCTGTCGAGAAAGATCGTATGATTTGAGTCACTTTTTGCGCGTACATACGTACTTAATCTGCCTGTATCAATCCACTCCTATATATAGGCGTTCATTGAGTTATTTTTCCCGTAATCCCCACGCTGGGTTTGTGGGATCTCACTCGCAAAGCACAGCTTCTCATGACAGATCGCGGTATGGCGCGATCTGTCACGCCAGGGTCTGGCTTAGTCGCCTATTACGACAGACACCTGTATTGACACGGAGTAAAGAAGTGTTTTCATACACCGCACAGACACATGCTAACTCATGTAGATATAATTTTAAACTTATTCAGCTACAGATCAAAGCCGAGGTGATTTGCGCAGACTTAAAATTACATACATGTTGATCGCCTTAAGATTCTTTTAAATGAAGCTTAGAGAAAAACGAAATATTCCCTGAAATCAAAGTGTGTACATATGTAATCTACATATTTTGTTGTTTTAGGGTTGTTAACTTGCACGGGCAAGGGTGTGGCTGGTTGTCAGAGCTAACAGGTCGTGCGGAGCGCCGGGTATTCAATAATCTAACCGCAAAGCCACGAGCCATAAATCAACCCACGTAATAGAGGTGATTGAATGTAGGTTTCCTAAACTAGCAAATTATACGTTTCACTGAACAAATGTATAATAATAACACGAGGGCAATTCAAGGGGTGTGTAAGAGAAAGAAAATAGTACATTGGACTTGTGTGAATATAATTAATAAACTAACACTATAAATCCTCTGCCTACGTCTTCGGAGAGTACAGGCGATGTATTCAGTTTGTTACGTCTGACAGTTCATCCCGTATGCAAGGCTGTTACCACTATTCAAATTAATATGTCATATAAAAAGGAGTGTTACATTTAAAATGCGCGAAACAGACACGAAACAGCCCTCTTGTCGCTGGACTGGGGGTGAGTGGTGCTCTTTTGGGTTTTCCCCTCGCAAATTAGTACAAATAAAGTGTGAAAGGTGCCATGATAACGCCGCGCCGGGTTGCACTCGAATTATCATTAATCATTTACGATTATATCCCCCTGTTAGCTACTAGCGATTACATTTTCTGGAGAACGTCCGTTATTCTGCAGGTGATCGGTGCCCAACCGTGGGACTATACAAGGATTGACGAAGACCCAGTGTTAGTTAACCTGCCTATTGAATAGGGATTGTAGCCGACTTCAAATAGATATATGACTTTTGGTGTTATTTAGTCAGGTTAAAATGAGTTGTCAATAAAATACGAGTATTCGAGTATGTTAGTGATTAGGCCCGACCGCTGAATGACGGGTCGTGGGTTCGGATCCCACCATCGTGTGAAGAGGACAGGTATCTCTTTTGTATCTGGGTGTAAAATATATTTACATATACATATATGTACAGCTATCTATCCGTTTATTGTAAGCAATTTTAATACTTATCTACAAGTATATATTATAACATTTTTTTTCTATGTAAGTCAATTTTTATTTTTTTTATATATTTCATCGCTCGTCGCTAACGGTCGAACGAGTACTTTATTTTAATGCCTATTGAGGGGATTACCTTGTGTATAGAAATACATGTTAATAGGACTAAATACGTCCTATTGAGGCTTAGTCACAGTTGGTTCGCGATGGCTGCCAGCCAAGGTAAGCTCTCTTGGATGACGAGCTGATTGAAGAATACCAACTTTAAGATTCAAAGGAGTTACGTTATCGTGTAAGCCTTGTAATTTAAAGATTTTAATTATTATCACCATCGATCTGGTTCGGCCCAACGCTGGGCATGGGGTTAGGCATCGCAGAGTTTTTCACACCGCCTGCCCATGGATTTAACTTGTTGACTGCTGTTACCTAATTTAATTTCACTCCACTATTAGTCAAGTGGTTAGTGATCTGGTTTGCTTACAGGGGGTAGTAGGTTCGATTTCCGCTCAAAACGAACATTGTACCAGCCGCATGCGATCAGGCATACTGAACACATTGCGTCAGTAAACGTCGCGGAAAACTATGATGACTTTGAATATTAAATACTTAGTTAATTTTATTTCACTAAATTATTTAAAACTTAGTTCACTTAATTTTAACTAACTAAACAAAAACGTAACATCGCGACTGATATCCCTTGTCCTGTAATTAACTAAGTGTTAGTTAATTTTGAATTTGCTTCCTTAGTTAAGTTTGACGTGCGTATTAGCAATCGAACTCAGGCCTGCTCCGCGGGAATTTAACTGATATATTACAACACAGTAAAAACACGAAGCTCGGGTGCCATCCTCATCATCTTCTTTATCACAGTTTCATCACACTACTGCTGGACACGACTCTTGGTGAGTTAGATGTGTCATAGTCACTGGTCAAGTGCGGAGTGACCGACTTGTAATGCCTCGGAGAATATTTTGGAGAACTCTCAGAAGTGCAGGTCACTCGCGAGGCTTCGCACCATACTGTGCTCTTTGCATCTAGAAATGTCTACTGTACAGCACAGAAATAGTTGAAACCTGCAAATATTTTTGTGGTTAGTTTCTACCCTTGAAAGGTACGTATAAACTAATTTTAAGGAATTATATCTATTTTTAAAATTTTCCAAAGTTCACCCCCAAACACCCTTACAATGTCCCAGCGATCTTACGTTTATTTACAAGTAAGGAACACCGCACACAGCACTTCATTTTTGTATTCGTTTTGTTTTTTTTTACAGCGTTTCATTAGTTACGCTATGTATGTATATTAATGTGTTTATGTATTTATTTTTGTATTATTATTGTTATATTACGCCTGATTCCTTTCAGGGTAAACAGCATCGATTGGCAATGCATGGGCAGTTCAACCATATAGGGGCCTCTAAGCAAGGCATTTGCCAAGGTCTCTTTACCCTTTTTAGCTGCTTTAAAAATATTTACTATACCGTACTAAATTATATTCATATTTAAGCTATTTTTTATTGCATAACGAAGGCATTACTTGACATTGTCATGTAAGATACGAAAATTTAAATTACATTTTCATTCAATGAAATATTTTTATTTTTTTCCTTTCCGCGTCGGAGCCCTCGCCGACGCGAAGCCCCTAAGCCTACGCAGCGTTGTGTATAATGCGGCCCTCGCCAAACATATATATCGCAATGATGGACATATTTGCCACTTGTCATCTTTTTTAACTTGACGTGCTTTTCAGCATTCTAATTATCTGTATACACGTGATTATATGTCCAAGATTATTAAGTATATGTCTCATTTAATAAGACTGGTGAGTGTTGGTCTCTGGACTCGTGGCTATCACACGACTGTCGCTGTATACAGAGAAAACATGACGCAACCGCGCTGTGTTGAACAGAGGGCAGCACGGTCGCATAGGTGGCAGCACTGTCGTCTTGACTTGTTGATCCGTTGTGCGATATGCCTTATAAAATCCAAGGCCCCTCGCGCTCCATAACAAGTTCTAGGGAACCAGGCGCTTTGTGAGGTTTCCGAGAAAATAATGCTCTCCCTTCTCCTTGCGACATTAAAATTAGAAATAATGCATCCATCCGTCTCGCTTACTCTTAAGCATTCAGAGCGGGATAGTGTTGGTCGCTGTTTGGATTGTAATTTAGTGACAAAGTGTCTTAGTAAATTCTGTTTAAGTTTTGGGCCCTATGATTAAGTTTTTCAACTTGCTCACTCCATATTCGATGTGAACTGTAACCTGACTCAAATTACACACACAGTATTCTGTGAACCCCTACGGGAAAGATAATGCGCGATGTTACGTTATATAACAAACCGTATATAATTGGCAGTTGAATAACAGTCTAGTGTATTTTTGAAAGCCTCCGGCGAAGGCTTTATAGTCGGGAATATTAAAAATTTACATTGGCCAATCTCTTTGAAGTCAGACGTGTGCTTGTTAAAACGTAGCAAAATTATTTCTTTTTTCCCGCCCATGAGAAATATAAGCTTTTTACAAACGTGTTACGAACCGCAGCATGTTATATGTATTCATCTACAAAGCTTTTGTGCCACTAAAATACATGACACTGACTGGTCGAGTGGTCCAGTGATCAGCTAACTGCTGATGACAATATTGTAGGTTCGATTACTGTCCGAGGCAAATATATTTGCATACCGCTTCGAAGAGCGGGGACGGATTTGGATAACTTTCGAAGTACAACTAACGGTACAGTGCTTAGAAAAGAAACGGCGCGAGAACGCTCATTGAGGAAGACTTTTGTCCAGCAGTGGGACAGAGATAGACTGATAATAATGATAAAAGTATATTACGAAGCATTTGCAATTTAACAATAGACTTTGTACACATGTATTAAAGTTCGATTTTGAATATCATAAAATGTACCCTGTTCTCTAAACCGGTATATTTGTCAGAAGCCTATGTAGTATTAAGCTAGTGTAGGCTATGACCTTAACCATTCTCATAGTGAAAGTAACGTCTTGTCTCACACTGAAACGGTAACCGGGTTTATGCTGACGACAATTGTGGACGTATTGTGTGTTGAGGTGTCCATTTAGTCTTCGCAAAACACAAAGCCGCGACGTCCGGCCGCGAAGGCTGCGTTCAAGGCTTCGCGGGTTGCTTGAACGAATTTTCCGTTTAAAACTGACAAACTAAAGCACTGCTGAAGTAATTACAATACTCTTTTACACCCAGACATACAATAATACATGTTCTTATCACGGAAGTACATTGACTGAGAATCGAACCCACCACCCCAGCTGAGACAAGTCCAACCACAGAACCAACGGGCGCATTAAAGCGAGATAACAATGTTTAAATACGGTTCTTTCGTTACTTGCGCTGGGTGGGAGGTGAACCCACAGTTCACATCACAACTCAGTGCCATCTAACTACTGAGCCAAAGGGCCAGTAGAAGTGAGTAAATAACATGTCTAAAGTATCCAATTCTTCCATTACCCAGTATTTTGCGAGTAATTTGCAAATTTGAAACGCCCCAGTCCCTTGCTCATTAACATAAAACAATTGACGCTCAGAGCGATGCCTCAATACTTTGATTCGAAATAGCTTTCCCTTAACAAAGGCTGTGATTGAGGAAGGGGAAAGCCAAGTTCCTAGTGAGCGCGGATTAATTGAGTTCCGCGATATAAAATTTGATCCCCAGCCAATGTGGGCATGTGCCCAGCGCAGGGATTATGGGCAAATTCCTCATAGCAGATTTATATCCAGCAGTGTACTGGAGCAGGTGATAATAAGGTTACTTGCACGTGAGGCTGCAATCATTGGAAGAAGCAGAAGTGAATAAAAGTTGAGAGGAAATGAAGAGAAAAGAAAATAAGGGAGAAAGGCAATGAGAATTTATTGGTTTGCCTTCAATGCTATACTGTACTAAACTTGATGAAAAAATAAAATTGTATGGAAATGGAAAAAAATATATTGTCCGCAATACAGACGTAAGAGAGATGTTCTGTATGAAAGAGAGTATCGCTGTTAAAATGAGAAAGGGCATGCTCCGATGGTTCAGACATGTTGAGAGAACTACTGATGAAAGAATGACGAAGCAGATATACAATGCGAATTTTGATGGACGGAGATGTCGAGGAAGCCCAAGACTCAGCTATCCTGATCAAATAGGCCAGATGCTGGCTGATGATGGAGTCAGGAGTGTCCGAAACCGGCGTGCGTGTATGAAAGAAGTGATGAGTGTAGAAGAAGCGTGGCAGATTTTTACGGATAGCGATATTTGGCACTCGGTGTTCTCTGCCTACCCTGGCTTGAAAAATGATCATTTTATATACATAGGTAGATATGAATTCATGAAGAGTTCTTTGTATTATTACCCGGTCTTGAAAAGCTTCCATCGATCCGTGAAGTTTCCAAGCAATTTTCAAAGTAATTCTGATGTTTTCAATTTAAACTCCACAGGTTCTCGGAAGGCACCTGATAAAAGTACCGATGTTGTGGATAACTTTTCTTTCTGCCTTCCAATTTGTTTATGTCGGATATTCCTGTAATATGTTTACGCCAGTTCTCTATTGAGGCATGCAGAGACCACCGGGTGGTATTAAAATTCCCAAAAGTTCAGTAATGGAACCTCCAGTAGACGTCGAGTGCATATAAACAACGAAAAATAACATCACGCCTGTAATCGCGTCGTTATTCTGTATGCCATGTCCGATTTTAGGGGCTTGTACATATGTATGTATATGTCTGAAATTTATAATCGTAATTTACGCTTTTATATGTGATTATGACATATTTTGTTGAACGAGAGAATGTGAGAATGAACGAACAAAGAAACGATCGAATGATTGAACGCTTTGTTCACTCACTGAACGAGCGATTGAAGAACGATCGAGTGAATGAAGGCGTGAAAGAATGAACGACTGAATTAACTAATTAGTTAATGAATAAACGTATTAAGTACTAAATTGTAATGGATGAACGAAGGAGTGAATGAATGAATTAAATACGAATCAACAATGAACGTTCGAGTGAAAAAATAAACGATATCGAGTGAACGAAATAAATTAATGAACGAATGAGTCTATGAACAAATGAATGAATGAATTTTGAGTTTAAATGAAATTCTATGTACTTTTGTTACGTTACGCGAGCGATGAGGCTATCTCAGTTATTATGTCAATAAGTGTTAAATGAGTCCGTCGTACGTAATCCCGAGTCGTTTGGACTCCGTATTATTTTTACGTTCGAGCAAAGTAATTTGGCAAAGCGGAGTTTTTCCTCGGGCGTAACATTTGTGTATGCTAAATTATACGCAGATGCTGTGTAAAGAGCCCGAGGTTAGATAGCCTGGGTGCTCGCTGCGAGGTACACTATACCGTTAGCGATCGTATTTATCTTAATTACTCAAACTGAATACCAGATATCATGTATCAAGTCAGTTATCCTTCCATTGTTGGACACAAGTATCTTGTGCCGACGTAAAGTGTTAAAGCTACCGTCTACGTTCGTGGAGAAGTATATTTTGGAAGTATTCACACTACTCGGAAAAAAATATGGTGAACTATAAGACGTGTTGGTTTCATAAGTTTTCTCTTCACAATAACTATCATGTTCAACAATCCGTTTGATGTACCATTATAAGACTATCGAACAATTTGTCTCTCTCTCGCTGTGATAGTGAGATATATAAACTTAAAAATCGATTTTGTACAGTCAAACATTACGAGTCAGGACACGAATTCGCGAAAGCTTGAGTGGAAAGTTGAATCCAACTCAACGCCGTCGATAAAAGATGTTTGTAAAATAATGATATCCAAGCACGAGACAAAGAGGGACAACACCGCCCTCTCATTCTGATATCCGTACCCAACAGTGGAGAGATGAAGGGCTTGAAAACAACATAAGCAACAAAATAAACAATAGTTATTCAATACTAAAGCCACAAAAGGTGACTATAAGCGGCGACAGCCACTTGTGACTCCTGTCTGCTTGTTGACTACTCTCGAAGAGGTAGGCAGAGGAGTGTAGTACGTCTTAACATAAAACAAATAGCTTACACTAAATAGTATGCATGTCTTGTTGAATTAGTTGACCGGTCCCTGGACTAGCCGGTACTTTTCTAACGCAATGTTGATATTCCACAAATCGACCCTCCCATTGTTAGCTTGTAACTTACAGAGCAGCCATGTTGAAGTTTTTGCATATTTATTCAACTAGAATCTCAAACCGCAACCTCTCCACGTGCCTAACACATTAATCAACCAATTTACTATGATATGTAGGTATAAGAGTGCGTTGACTGAACAGGTGTGAACCCTGGCTGTTAGTCACAAGATTCTTCATACGCGCTCGTGCGAGAGAGTGATGTATGTGGGAGCGTGGCAAGTCTGTAACGATTTCATACTTGACACGTGGTACTCTGCCTATCACGTAAGGAACGTGACGTGATGACATATCAAATTATGTTATTTATGTTCCTTTGTCCAATATATCCATTCGGGAGCGCTAGTTAAAAGACTGTTTGTAATAACGTAACATCACGTCTGTAATCCCCGAAGAGGTAGGCAGAGGAATGTAGAACATTCCCACGTGTCACCAGTTACGTTTACG
>DWDU01002858.1:0-12219 GCA_018245575.1 Jemadia suekentonmiller
GTAACTGGTGAAACGTGGGAGTGTTCTACACTCCTCTGCCTACCTCATCGGGGATTACAGGCGTGATGTTACGTTTTTAGGTTTTAAGATATTTCAGTAAATACTAACGCAATTTGTATTTTCTTAATGTACACATTTAAATATGTAACTACTTATAAATTTTATTTTAATATATCATAGACATATTGACTTATAGACTAATATCTCTTATCTTTCGAAAATAACAACAAAAAAAATTAAGACGTTCAGCTATTTTCCTTACTTCGTCGACATATGAATATTTATCCAGTGTCGGTATTAAGCACTTATCTTGCAATAGTCTGTGAGCACAATAAGACTTAAGAATGGAAATATCTTTCTGTGTATGTGTGTGATAAATTTATTTATAAATATACATGTAAAGAGTCACATTATCCCCCTCGTTCTTACCTTACTCTACATACATTTCCATTCGTTGCCTATTTGCGGAACATTAGAACATTTCCAACACAATAATCGTCTCCCAATCGTGAAACATACATATAGTGTTACGAGGCTCGAATTCGCATCAATTATATTATTTCAACATCTTAGAAATATTTACATTTATTAAATCTGTAACTATGAATTGGATTTAAAGATAAAGCGCGGACTTGCATAAATAAAGCTAAAAAAAATAAGACGATATTTTAAAAAGAAGAAATTAATAGACAATAATGATATGTATTATTATTTTTTATAGAACACATTAATACCATAGCTACCCTCAATTAACACGTGGGATTGTTCTACATTCTTCTGCCAACCTCTTCGACGATTACAGGCGTGATGTTACGTTCTAGCAACTTTAAAAGTAGACGATATGGCGATAGTAGACACATGACACCTTCATTTTTGTCACAACAACAAATCAAATATTGTCTTCAATTAAAAACGGTTTGATAAAAGAACACAAAATGAACGGACTGAAAAAAGACACAGCATGCTTTGTCAATATACATATTATAAGGATATGTGTTTTATCGGCAGTTAGAACAAAAGGTTTCGTAATACTCGTTTTTATAATCATCAGTTAGGTAAGGTTATCGGAAGAAAGTTAGGAAAGGTTTGGTGAATAATTAACATGTCAACTAATAAGTTAAAGGATGCTATGTAAGTTGTAAAAACGTAACAAAATGTGGCATCACGCCTGTAGAGGTAGGCATACTCGTATTAGTGTAGTACACCTCTAAATTTCACCAGTTACGTTTACGTCCCACAATGAAACAGAGGGTGTGAGAATTGCCATACATCGAAGATAATCCAGACCCCAGAATAGATTTTGAGTTAGAAAGGTCGTTTTTCTAGTTGCAAAAACTTACAGTTAGATCGCAGCAGTCGCGACTCTAACCATTCAGCCCAACAAGCCAGTATGTCATGTGACATTTACAAGTACCTATATGTAATTATAGGTATTTATAAAGCAGAATTGCGCTCATCGCTGGACTCCGATGTCCAGCAGTTACTAAGACTGGCTGAAGACGATAACGATGATTGAATATAGATGTAAAAGGAACCCTATTAGTCATTTTATGATATCATTGGTACAATTTCCTATTACGTCTATTTCTTCTAATTGGTCCTCAACTTCTAAATTCTTCTAACTACCTCTTGTGACTGGTTCAAATAGCACGAAACTTCTACAATAAAGTCACAGACAATGACAATGAACACAGTATTGTATAAAAATAACCTGACGACATATTCTACGCTTGAAATATGTGTAAAAAAATTGCAACGTTTTTCTTCTAAGCTTTTACTTCAATATAAATCGTCATATTTCCTTTCCCATATCCGGGTCGCTGACGTGAGCCTTACGTATAACCTTTTCAAATGGATATAACCAGCTTCGGAAACTGATAGCGCGCAGGTGTAGCTAACATTTTATTGAGATATATATTTTAATCAAATATAATTTTTTAAATATTAAGATTTCATTATATGCCTGCTATTATTAGATTTGTATATTTTCAATAATATACTGTAATAATTTACAAATATTTATAACCTAATGTTTAATTAAGAATCTGCATCCAACGGACCTTAGAAAATATATTGATTATTGAATAAACATAATCTTTCTGACTCTGTCCTTGAATAATGTAATGACATAACAAGAACTCATTTTGAAAACAATGATGCAAATATTAGAAATTATTTAATGCTTTTAATTTTAAGACGTAGACAACTGTAACTGAAACTGATCAAAAGCACACAATTCGAACAATTTGTTGGAACATAGATTTTAAACAAATCACCATTTTCTTGACTTAGATTCGTAATATCACGCCTGTGAATCTCGAAGAAGAAGGCAGAGGAGTGTAGTACACTTCCAGGTTTCACCAGTTACGTTTATGTCTCGTAAGTGCAAGCAAATTATTATTATTATGGTTTAAATTTTGGTCCAACTCTGACTATAGTTTGTTTATTTTACTTATTTACCCTTTATTATTGGCAACAAAGGGCGAATTTAAGGCAATTTGCATTTTCTACTAGTCTGCCTAGATGATGATGAAATGTAATATGAAATAAGCACAATAGCACATGATATATACATATACGTAATAGTCTCAAGTATTTTTAGAGATTTTTGCAAACCAAGACTTGACTAGTTTGGACAACAATGAGATAACAATGACGACAGGAAGTCCTAGATATTAAGAAATTCGATATGCCTATTTTTATTAGTCTCTTAAATAAAACGTAATATCACGCGTGTGAGCCCGAAGAAGTAAGCTGAGGAGTGTAATAGATTCCCACGTTTCACCGGTTACGTTTACGTGCCACCATTGAATAGTACGTGACCTTATTGCTGTATTATCTTAGGTATGTACATATATGTATGTATATATAAATTTATCTTTCGTGTAAATAAAGTTTTAGGCCTTATCTGCTTCTACCACATACATGTGTAAATGGCATTAAATTTTTACGTCCTTTCAGGGAAACCCGAAATCGATATTGATGAGTTATGTTACCTGAAACATAAATTACAGTTTTTTATATGCCGATGTGCGGCATTTTCATCTTAGAAACAAACACCTCCAAGGAAATTTCTTTACGTTAGTTTATACAAGATCTTTCACGGGACATCTTTTCAGCGGAAACCTTTATATTCGCCATGTACCTATCTTATTGTTTGCGTTCTAAGGGTTGACAGTTAAAGTACTTTTAGTAGCCTGTGTCCTTGTCCAGTGAAACCTATCCCGTCATCATATCTCTTTTATTAATCATTCCAAAACCTAAACTCGACACAACGCTAGTTATATAAATCTCAAAGAACACATCGGTGGCTTCTCTGGTGTTGCACGTGTGCATATGGAACGATGACCCGCCACCTAATTTGACATGATGCCAAAATGACGTAGATAGAAGATACTCTTGGCAGATACTTGTCTTAAAATGGAGACCTAAACAAAATCTATTGAAAGAAATTGAATCTTTATTGTCACCAATAAGCACATGTACATAATACTAGTAACGAGAACGTTGAACTTCTTCCGACAAACGTAAAAACGCCAAACGCATAACTTTAATAACATTTTGTAATTGCAGTTTTTAACGTGAAATTATCAATATTCAATCAAGTTTTGTTTCTGATTTTGCTAGATTTGGACGAAGCGGCAGAAGAAACACCATAGGTTTGCTTGTGCACATTTTAAAAATAAAGTGCAAAATAAAATAAAGTATTCATGTTACAATGTAAACTAATTTATTGTGGAGCTGGAGATATATCACACCTATCATTTTTACCATTCAAATAATGATTTATTTGTAATAGACTTTACTTACAAAGATTCATTTTAATAATGAATTTAAACTATTTGACTGCGAGATTAATAACGTCTTTTGGTGTATTGTTGTAGAGAGGAATACAGTTCGCGATAAAATAATGATACACCGTACTTTAGTAAAAGCGTGATACAGCCCATGTTCCTCATTTCTTGTATTATATTTACCTCTACTTTTGTTCATTGACATTCGACGACAGTGACATTGACATACGAGTATAAGAGCGTTATAAACATTACTCAACTACTACATAACGTTTGTTGCATTAACAGATGCACACGAACTAAGGAGCACTTTTATATACATGCCATGCTCTCAAAATTAATAATCCTATTGTCAACTGACTCTCAATAATACAGTGGAGCCTTGCGATGTGGAGAATTCGGATCTCGAGGAAATCTTTTTGCCCGTCAAATCTTTAAAGGGTAAGATGGATCCGATAGTTTCTTTCCACTGTTTAGGGAGAATTCAGACATTAATTCAAGCCTCAATCTATACAGCGTTTTTTCTTCGGATAAAAATATTCAATATTCTTACTAAATATTTAGATATACGATAGCTAAAGTTTCAAACTGACATAATATTTAATTATATAATATATTCTTGAACTAAAGAATGGAATAGATTCTACATTAATTTAAATTAAAACTTGCTTTATATTTTATTCTCTAAATAGATGAGTTTGCAGTTATATCATACATGAGTTCTGAATAGATGTAATAAAAATTATTTTATGCATCAGTAAAATCAATGTTAAACATGAATCAATTAATTTTTATACGGGTTATAATAAATATAACATATATGACATATAAGTTTATAACGAAAATGTAAAATACATCATATGTATATATTTTCTGAAAAACATAAGCTACGCAACACATCACTATGAAAGTCATACAAATCCATACTTCATAAAAGCAAGACATGTCACATAACTCTTATTTGCAAAGATTGTGACTCCGTAAAAGAAAGCGTCGTCGTGAGATGCAATAACAACAATTCTCTTTAGCATGCAATACGTTTTGTCACAATGGCTGCATCTGTAAATAAAATAAACTGGAAAAGTAACGAGATTCCGCGTCACGAGGTTTCTGGAGAAGGGTGGTTTTATTAGAAAAAGACAATTCTTTAGTCGGTTTCTCTTAGACCTTTTTTCTATTCAGTGTACGAAAATTTTGAAAATCAAAATAAAGTCTCTATTTATGTATGTGTACTAAATATTATATTTTTCAAGGATTATGAAGAGCACAATTATGTAAGCTAATTGACTTGCTATTAATAAATATATTGAATAAAAACATGTATTAAGAACAGCTGAATTGTATTATTTGGACAGCTGAATTGTATTAATTATAGTATTGACTGCCTCGTTGGTCGTGTTGGTAGCAAGCGCGACTGCCGATCAAGAGGTCCTAGGTTCGATTCCCAAGTCAAGCACTATAGAATTTTTCTAATTTACATTTTTTAATAGTGGCTCGGAGTCTGGATTTGTGCCCGGTGCATGGCAATAGGGACGTAAACGTAACTGGTGAAACGTGTGAGTATACTACACTCCTCTGCCTACCTCTTCGGGGATAATAGGCGTGAAATTACGTTGAATTGTATTTATCAAAGGATTTACAGTTACTGAAAATGGTTCTCAGCGGATTTAGAGACACATAAAGACTAGTAATAGCTCTGCTCCCTAATCGCGAGTAGATATTTGTCTCCTGCTGTAGCGCGAGAATCCGTTACAGCTAGCTTTAATCGTATTATTGTTCGTAGCGGAATATTTTATTGAAAATCTATATTCAAATTGAAAGTCGTCTCCGCTGCTCCGCAAGCACACACGTAGCACGTCTAAAGTTGAATCGTGAAACCGGTTAAACCACCCTTAACAAAAGTAACCATAAAAATCCGGTCGTGATTCGAATGTATATCGTCTTTCCCTCTAAAACAGCAAGGGGAATCCGTCAGCTTAGCTGATTCCCTTACGCATAAATGCATCGCATTTCCTTTCATATCATTTGACGTTTATAACAAATATGGGGGACGTTTTATAAATTATAAACCATGTATTTACCTATTTCAGTTTTATTGAGGAAACTTTCCTGTTATAGAGAATATTGTTCAAAGGATTTAGAGATTTGCCTGATATGTGGCATACGATAAATTTTAACTTTATGACAAATATCGAGGGTACTCAGAGATTACTTGCTGGCTTAGACTATAGTTGAGAAACAGTGCTATGCAAGAACGCATTGTGTTCATATATTACTCCGATGATCTGTTGTTTGTGGACGGGTAAAAGCAAGGAATGTAATTGATATATACTGGATCAGTTTTGAATCTGGGTGTTTGTGAAAGATATGCATAAGAACAACACTAGGATCCGAAACTTAAGCGAATTAATGAGTTTAAAAAAAAATCTGCAATTTTGCCTATGGTTTCTTAAGTTTTGGGAATAAATAAACATAAACATAATTGTAGTACTTACTACCTTTTGTCTTCGTCTGTCCTACCAACAATAAGAATTTGACAAATATTGTAAAATGAGCATTGTAAAAAATGTGTCCAATTTAATTGTACTTATGGATCTCTATTTTGGATATAGTGAATTCCACATTGTTATGTATGCCGTCTTTTATTTAAAACTGTTTAAGATAATCAATTGTACGGTACATTATCTAACTCGAGCGGTTTAGGCAGCGCACGCCAATATAGCTCTCAGAGAGATATTTTGCGACTTACTTTATACTTATCGTTATTTTGTGGCCAAATCACACAAAATCTTTATAAACTACTGTAGGTACCCTGTATGTTATTCTGATGTATAAACTATATTGATGTAAAGTTTTATCAAATCCGTTCAGTAGTTTTGCATGAAAAAATAACAAAGATATATTCATTCATCCTTACTAACTTTCGTATTTATAATATTAATAGCATTTATCAATTGGAGGTCAGGTTGATGGCGAGGAATACTATTATTTTCACTAGCAAGAAGTTCGTAGTAATATGAAAGTTTGATTGGCCCGTCATTCCTTTACGCTCAAGCACCCCTAAAAATTCAATCACTAATTTTGTTTGGTATTTCATTATAGAATCCGTTTTAACTAACATTACTTTTACATTTCGTAACTTTAACTTTTTCGGTAACGTAAGTTTACACAACGAAATATGACAAGCAAACTTCAAACCTAACGTCCTCTTTATAAGGATTAAAACTAAATTAATCGATGACAGCTAAACATGTTTCAGCATACTAATAACGTTGAATACAGCAAACTGGGACGCTATGCAAAATCATTGAAGAGAGAAGGCTCCGGATCCGGTGAGTATATCTAGCAACGGATTTATGCGAAACGACACGTGAAATTGGCAACGTAACCGACATTCTTCAGGCCGTAACGTTTTGTGCGCGGACTTGTTCGTAGCCGAGGAGACGTGCATGGAAATCTAAGGTAACTTAAATACAAACGTTTTAAATGGAATATATGCGCAAAGACTCACCCTCTATTCCATGAGACGCAAAACATAAGATACTACAATATTATAAATATTATAATATGTTTTTCAGTAAACTATCCTTAAATTTTGGCCTGCATAATTAATTAGCCGAGTAATTTCTAGCGCGACTGTGATAGGTTCGATTCGCGGGTCGAGCATAGTGTTATTGAGATTTTTTTACTTGAAATTCTTCGTAGTAGTGCGGACTTCAATATGTGCTCGGTGTATGGTTCACCTCCAATTCCATAGTGTGACGCAAAATATAATTATGAAACCTATAAGAGTACAATAGGCCTGTGTCATCCCCTTCGGAGAAATTTCATACAGGTGGGATGTTATGTTATACATAAATTCATGAAATAAAACCAAAGCTCCATGTGAATTTTTGTTTTATTACCTTATTAAAAAATATAAGAGACTCGTTAATAATTAATCAAAAAAGTCATTGATAAAAAAAGAACGAAAAAACTCGTATATTGCTCGTCCTTAGCGACCACTTTGATACTTATGGGATACACAGTGGATATTTTTCGTTTATGTATCCAAAATAGAGGCTCATGTCCAACAGTGGACTTAAACAGGCTGAAGATCATGTTGTTCATGACGATGATCCAGAATAGAATTGTGAGGAAACAATAAAAATCATTTAACATATACCCTTCGTTGTCTACTAAAGTTACGATCTCATAAACTTTTATAAAATTCGAATGATATTTTATTATTACTATTATAATGTCACGAGAAGCTCTTACAATTTCTTATAATGTTACGACAAGTTCAGACAGAGGTTATCAAGTGCCAATTATCTAATTATGTTTTACACATATACAATATAACGTTTGTAGGTATGTGTATTGAAGTTCTTCGTTCGTTTTTGTTAAGATTCACAATTCAATCGTAATTGCAATTATTATGAATCACTTGCAAATCTATTTAAGTATACGTTTCCGATAAAGTTTTACCTTATGTATATTTACACAAGTAATTGCGTTAAGTCTCTGCAGTTAGAATCATTGATATTCGTAACTGAATTTCCCACTACATAATACGATACGTACGATAATTTTGTACTACACGATGTGACTTGTAGTATCAAGAGTAGATAAGCACGAGGAATGATTTTAATACGGAGTATATAACACTAACAGTCTCAACCTTCAGCTTATGCAACCCTTAAAAGAATTGCGATTTACATCTTAGAAAGTCTAGGTTTAATCAAAGGCAGATCTTATCAAACGTAGGTTTTATCAACTGTACTGTTTTTTATATTCGGTCGAACTGGATTTAGAAATAAAGTTCACTCGGAATACCTCATTTTTCTTCCGCTCTTTGACATCGTAGTTTAAAGGAATTGAGAATTCTATAAGGTGTACACTTGGCTTGCGGATCACGCAGTGGCGTTAAATAAAGCTCTGTGCAAACCAACGCAAATCCTTTTAGAGAAACGTAATGTGTCCCGCAGGGATTGTCGTCTGATTTATATGCAAGTTTTAAATTCATCGCAAGTAAACTTTTTAGTCTGTTATAAAATGATTTTTTTTTCTCTCTGTGGCCTGAAGGTAATGCTATCAATTTTTTTAACAAAGATTTTCCTTGGAAATGCGCCTAAAACTAGCATTCAAAAACGAAATCATAATAATGAGATACTTAGTTGATTAAACAAATCAGTTACATACCTACTTAGTAAAGAATAAAATGTTACAATATTTGAATTTGGTTAAAATGTCCTTGGAAGTTTTCGTTATGTTTTCTTGATATTTCTTTAGATTGCCCCAAGTTATAATATTATTATAATCGCTAAAAAGTCTCGCAGCTACGATGTAGTTTTCAGATTGAAAATGACCTCTACAGTTAGGTACCTGTATTTTCACGAGTGTTTACGTGCCTTATCAAACGCGTCGGAGCCACAACTGAACCGAAAACCACTAATTCTCATTTCCGAACGCTCCAACTGCAATGCTAATCAGTACGTTGCAGGGCTTCCGTAGATGCAGAAGCGATTGCTACCCAGCGATGGGATGCAAAAAAGGTTGCGACCCAGAAATTAAGTTCGCTTGGACCGATCTTTACGTTCGCCTTATGTAAATGATAGTACTCACTGCCACCGAAACGTTGTTCTGTATCTGGCTTTCTACGTCATTTGTTCCGAGTTATAGTTCGGGAAGTGGAGCTTTGAAGGGAAGGAAGGAATAAGCAGTTTGTTTTGTTAATTCTACATTTTGTATACTGATTGCTGGTAATATTGGAGTGAAACCATTTTAGTCCGTTTCAATTATATAATGTAACTTCATAGTCTATGTCTGTCTTTTCATAGTTGTACTAATTAGCGATAGTTTTTCCTCGGATTTTTGAGAATAATAATTTTATCAATCTCAACTTAATTTTAGTTCTACTGATAATATTTAATATGTAAAATATTTGTAATGCATAACAAATAAAAAAAGCAAAGCAACTATATACCAGATAGGTTAAAAGTTTAGGTACTTATCAAATCCAACAGAATTACGTAAGTACACTAAAAATAAACATTGAAGTGTTTACAGTGTATTTCTATAATGATATATTACTATCATTACCAAGATGTGGTTTCACGCCTGTAATCCCCGAAGAGGTAGGCATAGGCATTACCAGATTTCCTCAATCGGTAGTCGCGCTTGCAACCAACACGACCAACGAGGCAGGCACATTCCAAAAATACTCTTATTTTTATTTAATCATTACAGAGATGAAAAATATTATGACACGGTATATTAGCTAAAATTTGATACATCTATTTATTTATCAAAGTGAAAAAATTAAAAATACACGAAGCTTTATTCAACACCACTCGTTTTGTAGATAGAATGAGTTAGTTATGGTTATATAGAAAAGTACGTACATACTTATGTATTTTCTTGGCATATTAACTAAACTCATTGTAAATATCTTTATGAACAGCTTTAACTAGGCCTGTTGATCCAGTAGCTAGTGACTACTAATAAGCCCGCCGTCGTAGTTCGATTGCCACTAGATGAAATATTTGCGCTTACTTATAGTTGTAAATCTGTGTATTTGAATACTATTTATGTTTAAAATGGGGTGTAGCAGGGTTTTAAGTTACTCTATCTGAATTCGTCTGTTGCTTGATCGGCTGTACTAGGTACATGTGGCAACTGCATCGATCTCAATATTCTGACTCCCTGCAATCTCTTCGCTAGTGGCTCCAAGTAGCTGAAGTGTACTCAGCAGCCACACCCCGGAAACCATACCGATCATGGGCTAAACCTAGTGAAGGGTAACTACGAGAAATCGTAGATATTTCGGGCGATCCCCCGACCAGTACACAAAGTCTGGTTCGGCTCGATAGGTGAACACCGTCGATAGGCACCTGTCTCGGCTATCTAGGCGAAACAGCAAGACCACGTGAAAGGTCTTAAGAGCGTTTGTCAGGATCCTCTAGTGACTCACGGTCATTCACTGCATCCTTTTCTCTTCTAATCGTATCAGCTTGCTGGTCCATTGGAGTTCAGAGGAATAGGACGAGGGAGTGGAGGTGCACCAGCGCAACCGCACCTCCACTATAAATATTTTCACGCGCAGATGACTCATGCTATTTCTTCCCGGATTATTTTAATACAAAGACCACAAAAATAATATTAGTGAAAAGGTATGTGTGTGATAATAAACAAGTAATATTCAGCGTGTTTCCTTAATTACGTTACGTCAGTAAGCAAGATAACTATTGCACACTCATTCCGCGTCCACATTCCGTGCAAACTCAGCACGTCGAGACGGAAACGAACTGCACCCTACTGCGGCCCTATTGTTGTTGAAATTACCGCATTCCAGTTTTTAAATTAACCCATCAAGCACTGTACTGCGTCGTGGGTTTCTCGCACAAGTCACTATAATTCTTGCAGCACGTGCCAATGCGGACATATTGTGCTCGTCTTTTGGCACCAAGTTTCGAACCTTGTAAAAGTTTGATAGAATGTGTGTCTAATTATGATCACAAATTCGATGTACTGCTGTCGTAGTTAGATATTAAATTAATATTGGATATAAGATGTAGAACGAGTTACTTTTAGAAGAACTAAGTCACAGAATAAAGACACATAAGTAGATCTTCTTCAACCAATATTAGGTAATGGCATTAGAAACATCTATAAATCCTAGTTATAATTAGATGATTTTTTTACTTAAACGACTAATTATCCGTCCAACAAACGAGCATTATTTTATTACATATCACCACGCCAGGTCCCTTCCGGGTTAGCTAAGAGACTTTAAGTTAAGTAAGAGAGCAATATTATATAACACAAGTGAAGCTTATGGCTCGTTTCGTAAAGTTTTGGATTTTAATCTCGCCAAACTCAGGGGCTTGCTTATGTGAGGACAGGGATGACACATCGAACTTGGGTCAGCGCAAGGTAAATGAAAGTTAAATACTTGTGGGTTAATAAATCGAACTCATGTTAAAACCTTTCCTCTAAACGCAAGCTAAAACAATCTTTCTTGGTTCAAGTTAAAACGTTCTTTGACTGGTTTTAAATATATTTTAAATTTTTATATTAAAAATTAAACATGGTCCCCATACTAATTATTTTCTTAATTCTAACACCGTAGCTTAACGTCTTGTAAACGCTTTATTAATAACGTAGATATTCAGTTGTAATAACTTTTTTAAGTTTTAGAATGATTTTAAAAAAGATAGTATTCCAAGTACCTACCTATAAATATTTCCTTGCACAATTAAATCTCCGAATTATTTAAGAAAATTTAAGTTACGTACATTTTGAAACGCAGAATTGTTTTAGTCAAAGTCAAAGTCAAATTTCATTTATTCAAAGTTGGTTCATTTCAACACTTTTTGCACGTCAAAATGATACTACCACCGCTTCGGAAAATGCCTCGCTATGGAGAAGAAGCGGCGAAAGA
>DWDU01002859.1:0-12219 GCA_018245575.1 Jemadia suekentonmiller
GTAATATTAAAATAATCGCTTTTCACTAAATGCATATGTAGGTATGTACACACGGTACATGTACCAAAATAACATTTTTTACTATTTTTGTCTATTTGTCTTTTTGTTTGTTCCGGCTAATTTCTGGAACCGCTGCATCGCTTTTGACTGGACTTTCACTGGCAGATAGCTGATATCACAAAGACTAACTTAGGCTATTTTCACTTTAGAATTTTGAAATTTCCACGTTAAGTCACGAGCACTGTTACTTTTAATTAAATGATGGCTGTAGAAAACATACATGTGCATATTTATATGGCCTCCCCTGATGGGTTATGCTCATAATACCCTATGGGCATGCGGATTGGGGACCGCAGAGCACAACGTCTCGCACAGCCTACACTGTTGCGCCATGGGCGGCCTGGGCATTTATTTGTGCCTAGGCAGACTGTGCATACCGCCGATCTACCAGCGCCGGTATTAGTTGTCTATTAAGACAATTTATTACTCCTCCCTGACACGTGTGTCAACTTAACCCCTTAAGGGACGCCCATGTCCAGCAGTGGACTGCAATAAGCTGATGATGATTTTTATATGAACACTAATTATCACCTGAAAATTATACCACCTGTAAAGAAGAATCACAACATTGTAATTACAAACACGCAGATTTAGCGAAAATAGGCATTGTGATGATATGTATGGCGATAAAGTTCAATTTTACAATCTCTACTTTTATAAAAAAGATTGAAATCTACTGTAGGCGTGGTCAAATGTCGTTATAATATACCTTAGTATGACACTTATCTAGATATTATAAGTCAAGTCTGCTCATATCAATACTTCATAGTAAACGAAAAGGGACGCATCACACGAGCTATAAATTCAACGAATGTGAAACATTGAATGAACCGCAATAACAATGGCACAGAGACAGACAGTTGTGGATGTGCCGACCACCCTCGCGACTCAGACCGGCATGCTTTATAGCAAACGGAGAACATGAAAATGTACTTAATATATAGTTATAATATACCGATACGGCTTCCTTTTACAATATAAAACTTAAATCTAACAAAACGTAAATTCAATAAATATTTGACAGGAAAATAAATATTTTGTTATGTAATGAGATTATTTGTTAGTGAATTCCTGAACTTATTCAGTGGGCGTTTTCAGTATTATTTACTACCTGAAATGTAGACGTTACATTAAGGACAATGGGGAATATTGTGAAGAAATTTGCACTCCGTAAGACGCCTTCAAAATATTTGATAAGGCGTATGAAGTCTGCCAGCCCGTTCTCTACCAGTATAGCAGGTTTTTGAAGGAGACTGATGTTCATCCATTCATTCGAGCGTTGTTAAAGACGATGATGAAAAATGATGAAAGAATATGCGAGTAAATTAGAAATTCGATTTTCTTAGAAATGAGTAGGTACTTTGAAAAAAGAAAATGTACAGACAAATAAATTTTTCCCGTTGTCAACATTTATATTCTTTCACAATAGTAGAGTTATTTACCTGATCTTGTTATCTAAGGCTGCGACTCTCAAGCCCCTTTAGTGTCAAAAGGCACATTCAGTACATCTTACATACATATATAGGTAGATGTAGAGATAAAATCTCCGCTCGAAAAGAGCAACTGACTAAGAAAGGCCGCGTGACGTAACGGCGTACTTTCCTACCTCTCCTGTACCCTGTGTACGGGAGGGGGCGCTGCTGAGCTGACCCGCGGCGCCTTCACATTGTTACGGACAGAGGAACACTGTCGGGACAAGGGCGTGTGTGGAGTAGTCTAAAATGTATTGTAACTAACTCTACATTTCTTTTATCTGGAAGTTAATTAAAAGTCCACACGTTTACACCCTGGAAATGTTAGTACATCTTTTAATGGCGGTCCGATTGGAAAAAAATGGGAGATAGTCAATAAAACAAGATGTTTGTACTGTCTCTAAATGGGTAGTAATTCAGTATATATTATTTCAAAATCTAGTACAAAATCCTGATAGTACTTGACATAGGACAGAAGGAATACATATTTTGCTTGTAAACGGATGCTGTAAATTACGTGTACCGATATAAGATTAATTAAATTTAAGCAGTAGTTAAGCTGATACATATGTTTAAACCATACGTGTCTTAGTATGATGTTATTGTTTTCAAAAGTTTTAGATGATCTAGTGTCCTCTCTATATATATCCTGTTCCAGCTCAGACACATTCAAAAGGATCGCAAGGTTCCAGCGTCCCGCGCCACTTTCATTTCATATTTTATTTTATATTTTTATTTTATCCAATGTTGTATTTTTATAACTTCGACTAGACTCGGCTGCTTTTTACGATGGCCCTCGTATTTGTCGAGGCGCTTTCCGCATCAGCGTTTTATGATGATACGCATTAAGCGTAATACAAATAAATAAGTGTTTTTAACGTGCATGTACGTGTTTTTAGATTTCCCAAGGCTCAGACTGCGGCTGGAACGTGGCTGCGAGACAACATGTATTACCGCGACTGCAGATCCTAACACTACGCCATACAATTGTAACTTCCTATCTTTTTCCCGATGCTTAGTTCACAATTTACTTTATTTCTCTCTTATAAAGACTGTTTGACTATCAGATGAAATATCAGATGGTCTTTGGATAACATTGTTTATTATTGCAACATCTTAAATATTGAATTTCGTCGCTAGATTTCAAAAAGGATTTCAAGACATGGAAAAGCTATTGTTAAACTTTTATACTATTTTTCTGACCCTCTCTTGTTTTTCTATTTTTCATTCGACTGCAGGTCACAGGACTATGCTGCGACCACGTTTGAGTACAACACTAGTATTCTTAATAATATATTAAGAAAACTAATATCACGCCTGAAACCCCCCAAGAGGTCGACAGAGAAGTGTAGTACAGTCTCACGTTCCACTAATTACCTATTGCCATACACCGGGCACAAACCTGGACACCGAACCACTTCTAGCAATTTTAACTAAAAATTCTAAATTAGAAAGGTTCAATAGTATTCGAACCAAGATTTAACCCACCACTCGACCAATAAGGCAGTCAATATAGCCAATAGTGGTTATACTTACATATTGTTTGCACTTACATGTGTTGTTTGCGGGAGGGCTGACGATGCTCTGCATGAAGATATACACCAAAATAGATATAACGTATTCGTGAATAAGTTTTGACATAGGTTTTTCATAAGAAACGTCTGATACAATTAATTAATTATATAGCCTTACCTACTATGATTTCGGTTACTACCATTTCATTAGAAACAAATTGTCACAAACAAATTGAAATAAAGAAATAAAGAGAAAGAGTTCAGAAAGCTAAAACTTTCGTGTAATACGCGTACCAATCCATTATCTCAAATAAAATAAAACAAAATCAAACAGTATGTCTGAGTAGATATATAGTTATTTAGACTCTTTAACATAAAAACTTAATTAAATTCAAGCTTTGATGAAATCCGGTTCTATTTCAGCAGCTGCTGGGCCACTAGATCACGTTAAGTAGCTCTAACTAAGTAACTTTTTTCAGTGAAACCAGATAGAAATAAAAATAGAGCGTGTGGAGTCAAACGTTGTAACAGAGTATCGATATCTTCCAATACCGCATTACGAGTATTGGTGGGGTGGGAACAGAAGTGACAACGCGTTTGACTTTATTGCGGATACTCCTTATAAAAAATCCTCTATCTTATGTGGTGCCTATTCATTCCCAACAGAATCTAGTTTAGTACTAGTAACAATGTATCAAAATTATTAATGTATGCATATTTAATTTCAGTATATACCTATACATACAATAAACAATATTAATATATATATGATAAGAATAATTGCAGCTTAAGGTTTAAAGCGGCTTCTCTTAGTAACATGAAAAATCTGATAATTACTTCACCACGTGGCTGTAAAGCGAATTATAAAGGTGCAAGCGGAACTTAATAAATATTTTTTGTGACTTCTTAGTAAATTAAATATATAATATATTATATTCAATCGGAGAAAATTGTATTAAATTCCCGTAGTATCTGTTGTTGGATTAGGTTACCCTAACTGGATGAGGCGTCGGCCGACGCTACGTCGTGCTTCGGCCCAGCGAAGCGACGCCTGTCCTGTGAAATTATGGCACCCGGGTGGCTCTTAGTGCTGGAAAGTCGGCTTTGGAATATAATCGATTAAATTTACATTCTTTTCTGTAATATAACGTAATGTAAACATTAAAATGACTGTATGTATATAAATATAGAGTCAATATGAACATCGTTACATAATTTTTTGAAAACGTTTTTCAAGTTTGTGACTCTATTTACTACCCTTTACTGGTAAACCATATTTTTGTACTTACATAATTATATCCATATCATATTTATCTCGCCGCAGTTTACACATTTAACTTAGATCTAATACATATAAACATCCCATGAAGTAAGCATACCTTCTATTAAACAGAAAGAACCTAAATAAAGCACTGATAATTCTGAAGTACACATCACAATACAATAACATGAACTTGTATCGTATAAAATATAGATTTATAACTTCTATGTGTATACCAATACCGTCAATATTCATATATCTATAGTTACAAAACGCGGTAGAGTTATACATCAAAGAATATTATATCTTGACACTGATATAGCTATTTTTTTTCTGAAATAGAGCACTTATCTCCCTCTTTCGAGTGTCCCGGACATAACAGCATGTTTAACTAATCTATATCTAGAACTTTTTAAAGATTAAATACATTTAAGGAAAATGATGTTTACAGTAATTGCCGCTTTATTCAACGTTATCTTTATAAGTTATACAAAGATGGGTTGCAATGGCCACCAATGTTGCCTGTTGTATGATAGTTGGTTACATCTATTCCATAAAAAAATATAAGAAGGGCCTATCAAACTAAGCTCACCGATACGCAGTGTATCCGATATTATATCCCAAGAAAACTATGGACATCTCTACGACACGGTGAGGTGGGAGACCAGATGTTCTCAACTTGAGATCCAGCAAAAAATCCTTGCAACAATTAACCATTGTTATATATATATTTTATATAGTATTAAAAGTTTCATGAGTATCTATATACATGATTATGTTAAGACTTAATCACGTATGCTTTTTCAGGACAGTCAGACTAATGTAATAATTAACCAGTCACACTATCCCAAAGATAAATAATATAATCAGTGTAAAATTTATTCAATGAAATTGTTCAAATATACATAATGTTGCATACTTCGGTCTTCTGAAATGAAGCTTCGATAATCCTACTAGTCTCATAATATATTCTTAAATGATTTCTATTAATAGTATTACACAAATTATGCGCTTTATAACATTACAACATTAACAATCTATGGACGAATAATAATGGCTTCAAATATTTATATATTACCCACTCATAAAGAACAATCACCTTGATGTTAAGTTGATAGAACTTGGTGATATAAAGCTATAAAAAACACTTCAAAACGTTTTTAAGTATTCATATACAAATTGACTATTCTTGCTTAATAACAGATATTAAACGTAAAGAGTTCCTTCGAAACTGAATATGTACATGAATGATATATTTGAAGAATATTATTAGTTTTATATCATAACGCCACTCCTGGATTTGTTATATAATACTAATAGTATTCTACCGAGTACCGAACACCTCTTTGTAACAGAATTAATGTGCTTCTTCTACATTCAATAAAATATTAAGTAGTATAACTTTGAGTGCCGCTGCATTAGGGTGCCGGGGTCGAGCTCTCCTCCGGGCCATTTGTCAGTGACAGGACGTCGCACGGGGGGCGGCGCCCCCTTGCGGGCTCTGCACGCGAACGTACTATGGAGTATGGACATGTTCGCTTGGAATTACGGCGTTCGCTGGAGTTAAAATTGGATGAATGTCGTTAGAAGATTAGAAATGTTTATGTACGTGTATAGCGATGACAGTTTTACATCTTAAGTAATGAGGTTTAAATATATTAAGTAAGGTTATTACTAAAACGTATTGTAAAATCTTTGTGGTACTTAAGGATCCTATGGAAACCTGAAGCACCTATAAGTATTATTATGCATGGAACATCTACACGTCTTTCTGATACCTGACAAATACGAATTTACATAATCTTTGTAATAAAATAGTCATATATTATACATTATTTGATACCAATTCTGATTTGATACCAATACCAGTAATTGCAATAACATACAACAGCTGGTAGTGGATCTCTTCCAGCAACTGAATGAATTTCGTTACTTCACAGTGCTGCAAGACACCTTTAAAGCCGTGAAAGCCTCAGAAAAAGTTCTATGACTGTTACTTAACAACAATTAATTTGCACTCCAAACGTGTAAAAATTAGTGAAAAAACGCCAATTGTAACTAAACCATTGTTTGTTCTACATTCTGATTTGTTTGCGAACGTCTGTCCCGTAGTCACCTCCAATGCATCAAACGTTTTTCATTAAAATAACTACTTTCAGCCACAACATAGGTAATAGACAAGATTTTTCAAATGTGTTTGGTTTTTAAATAACAATATTTAAAACCATTCCTTAAAAAGAGACGAAAATACCTACTATATCTATAAAATTGTTCCATTTTTTACAAGACTACTAAAGTAATTGTCAAATTACACGTCTAGAATATTCCTTTGAGTGAAACAACGATGCATCGCAGCATCATATGACATTTTCGATAACCTATAACTAGTTTCGCAGAAACAATTTCGCCGCCAGTAAATTGCTATTAGACCGATTGTCCGCGCGAGCGTACGTTGCGCGCTGCGCGAGACATTGAGTAATGCGGCGACACATTACGTATCTGTAACGCGGGGACAGACAAAGACTATACATAACATAGTTGTACTGATCCAAACCAAAATAAATGACAAAAAGGATAAGTTAGCAAGACCTACCTACATAAAACCTTTGCTATGTCGTAATTGAGCTGATACTCTATTCACAATTCACAATTCTGTGTGGGAAGTACTTATGAAATTAATCACTTTAGCCTAATTTATAGTGTTTTAAATTGTACGATGTTTATCCTACTGTTCAGTAACATAGTTTCGTAAGACGGTGCTAATACCAGTCACCGTCCTCGCATTGAGTAAGTCAAATGAGGACAACGAGGTCCGGCGTAAGGGGATTACGAAGAGTCGAAAAGGCACGGACACTTCCCCCTCTACTCCCCTCCTCAGGTGGCTTCTTTGTCACGACATACGATATGGAGATTCTCAAGATATATACATGCATGTATGTAAACATGTATGTGAATCTCTCTATCTTTCGAGGATGTAAAATATTTACATCTATACCAAATATATTTTGTTTTTATAGTTGCCTTAGTATTTAATGAGTAAAATTAGGAGTAGAATGTTACCATAACATCATCTTCTTTGGCGTTTCATATAATAGGTAATCCGTTTCCTGGAGGAAAGGGTTACGTAAGCCGTTTTCATCTCAAACATCAAATAGTCACTAACTTGACCGGGCGGTCCGACATAAGACGATTATGCGAGGAAAAGGGCGCTAAATCATTCGCCTTAGGAGCGTCATAGATAGGTATAGGACATTTTTTGTTATAACGAATTTCACGGTTTTAACCGTGACGGCGCTGAAAAGGTTCTCCTAAGCACATAAAATATTAAATCTAGTGCTAATAAGTGGAAGAATATCGGTATATTTTCACGGGTATGGCAGAAGAAATCTCGATTCAGAAATACAACAAAGTTAAGAAATGTGAAACTGTGTACAAATAAAGAACATATTCGTAAACGCAAACAAAATTATTCTCAAACGTCGAGTAGTGAGGCGGCCACGTAACGATACCGAAGTCCGGTGTAAAGCGATTACCGGGAGTCGAGAAGGTACCAAATCGTTCCCCCTCGGCCCTCCTTGTTGGGTGGCCCCTTTATAGCGACGCTTTGTGTCCCGACTTGAGGCGAGCGAATTAAAAGATTCACCTAGATACGTTTTACTACCGATCCTCCGCGTTACTTGGGTAATCGATTGGCGTCAAACTTGCTGATGTCTAGATCGTTCAGGTATGTCATAACCAGTGAAGACATGTTTTCAGGTTGGTAAACAAAACAAGTTTTTCAAATTATATTTCTTTAGAAAACTCTATAAATACGTACATATCTCTATATGTCTTATAAAAAAGTATAAGCGTAATATTAGCCTGTATTTTCCGTAAAGGTAGGCAGAAGAGTGTATTACACTCTCACATCTTACAAGTTACCTTTGCCTCCCACTATGAAATAGGAAGCATATCCTAGCTCCGAGCCACTACTACAAAATCTAAGATAGAAAAATTTTGAGAGAAGAATTTGTTTATTTTATAACAACCAAAAGAATTTAATTAATATAATGATTTATCTATTCATAAATAAATAATCATTGGGTGCAAAACTTATTTGGTTTATTTATTATGACATAAGTTAAATAAAGAGTCGTAAAAATTGCGCGGGTATAGATGGCGCCTTTTTTCTCGTTTTAATTTGACAGTCTGAAATAATTTTTAGGTTAGATTACGTTTAGTGTTAAAAAAAAATATTAATACACCTGATGCGAACATTACAAAAAAAGTACAATTTATTATTCAAAAGCGTCGTTTAAAATTAAGGTGGCGTAGTAGTACAAAATCATTAAATCTTAATTAGTTACCTGCTTCACGTGTACAAAACCCCGCTAATTATGAACCAAAGCTTCAACCAAACGTCTAGACGCATTTTCTAACACGCGAAGTAGACACGTAGATTGGTATGTGTTGTACGGAGAAAATTGAATATGAAGTAAAACTGGACAAAGGAAATTCAATTGTATTACCTAAGTTATAAGGTAGGCTGTGGCTGCAAAAGTAATTTTGCTAGGTATCGCGCGAACGTCAATACAAACAAAGAAAAGAGGCGAACTAAACGACGCACTTCAATAATACGCAAGTGCTTCGGCGGCAAAGGAATTTCGACCTTACACCTAGGGCTGCCAACAACGGAATACAATCTCGTTACATGTATGTATAATTATTGCAATTTAATATCTTCTACAAAACTGTTACTATACCAAAAAGCATATGCATTGGTAATTTATCTAATGAAAATATTACGAATGAATGACAATGACTTTATTAAATCATGAATTTAGATTTTTTAATTTAGATTTTATAGTAGTGGCTCGGAGTCTGGATATGTGCCCGATGCATGGCAATAGGCTCACCATCTATTTCATAATGGGACGTAAACGTAACTGGTAAAACGTGGGAGTATTCTATACTCCTCTGCCTACGTAATCCCCGAAGAGGTAGGCAGAGGAGTATAGAATAAGGTGTAAGGCGTGATGTTACGTATGAATTCATGAATATAATATATTATGTATCTAGTATATATAGGTAATTTTATAATAGATTTAAATCAATTTCGTTTTTCTTCTGAAGGTTTTCTTCCAAATTGAAGTGTCATTTACTAACGGACTTCATCTATTATGTTCAGTACCTAGTTATCAAACATTATAGGTACCTACCTACATATGACTTAAATCCTTTTTTTACCTAACATGCACATATATTCGAAAAAAGAAATATTCTCTTTCACAAGTTATATTGACAACCCTAATGTAACGCCCAAGACTGACTGATGCTACTATGTGTACGAGACTGTTTGATGTTTCGTGGCAAACTAGCGATTTTATCGTTTACACCTACAGCTGGCTATGACAATGTGTTGATCAAATATTTCGCACTCCTTGTCTTTCCGTAGCCATTTACATATTTTTGTAAAAATTCTAATATTAAGTTAAGAAACTCCATTTTTTGATATCTGTACCACGACGTTTTTTCCCTGACTAATTATTAAAAAAATTGCAAGGGTATATTGTCAAGCTGTAAACCAACTTATTTTTCAAAGCTTTGTTAAATTGATAGAATAAATACAGAAGTGGATGAACATAATTTTATATACACATACCTATACATGTTAGATACATACGTAGAAACTTAATTATACGCCTACTCCTATACTAAAATTAATTTCGTGGAAATCCGTTTAAAAAGATAATGTATAAAACACTAAAAAAGGGAAAATATAGATATAATTTTTAATTGGGCTGTAATATTTTTTTACTTCCTATGACTGGGACGTGTCTTTTCCAGGACGGCCTGGATTTTTGTTCATTAGTTGCTTTGAGGCAGATTGGCTTAAATAAGGGTTAGGAGGAAGTCCTTGGGTCTGATATTTCAAATTCAAGCGTCAGAAGAGGTATTGATGGTGGTTATTAGATGATAGTAAACGAGAATTACTCTTTAACACCCCCTCGAAAGGGAGGAAAAGCTTGAAATTGTTCTGACTGACTGCCTTCCATCCAAGTGCTGACCGTGCTTAACATTCCTTAGATTTGTAGATCGCTTGCATAATAGCAGCAACGCTATGAGGGCTCTTTGGAATTAATATCTAATTGGAACCTACATAATAAAGTAATTTATTGAAAGAACTTAAATAATATAATGAGCCATTGAAAATTTAAACGTTACATTACGCCTGTATTCCCCGAAGAAGTAGGCAGAGGAATGTAGAACATTCCCACGTTTCACCAGTTAAGTTGTTTATTGTGTATATTATATATAGTATTATATAATATTTAGCTCAGAGATAAATCTCCTTTAATCATAAAGTACCTAACAATTTGATATTAAATAAAATTACAAGTCATTTATTTAGGAAAAAAAACTAAACGACACTCAATGGACTGTTATAGATTATACAAAATAATAAATAAAATGGCGGCTAAGAGGCGAGTTCGCGCCTATTTCAAGTGTTCCGCGTACTGCTAACGTGTGACGGTGTGGCATGTTGACGTACAGATGAAGATAAAATACGTAGAAGATTAATTATTACACCACCTTTAAGAAACCAAACCGGAATAACAGGATTTTAGATAATAATACAACATAGATACTTACCACTTGGTGTCGGACCAACTTTCATTACGTTCACAAATTCGGCTGTGTACCTACATCTGTTTGGCACAAATTATCAGTTTAAAAATGCAATTGATAGTAAAAATAATTTTTCGTACTTCATTCTTACTTATTCTCTAGTCGATATAGGCGTAGTAAAAACAAACACAATGGAGATTCCATAAAAAGTAAATTTTAAAGTACATTATTAATTGATTGTCTGTGTGTGTTTTTTGTACATTTTACTACACATTTTTTAATAAAGAAAGTAATGCATTTACCTACTTAATTTGCTTTACTTAAAATAATTACCTACTCGTAGATGAAAATTGTAAGTAAAGTAAATTTAACGCATTTAAAACATTTTAATGATCATTATGCCGTAATAAAACTGAGTAGTATCTTTTTTTATCGTATTATTATCGATAGTATAATAATACATGGCTGAATGACATCAATATTACATGTGGCGATATAGACATATTAAAAAAAAGAAAATAAGCAAACACAAGATGGCGGACAAGCGGCGTTTTCTCGCTTATTTCAAGTGTTCTACGTAACACGCACAGAACAGATGAAGATACGGTGAAGATTAATCGTCCGGATTCCATGAAGCTCGCTCGCTATTTCTGCTCACACTACCGTTTATTTCATACTCATTCAGACGCAAAACGAATAAGAAAACTTTATATAGATATGAAGCAAAGATGGCTGAGAATTCAACAGATGCGAAATTAGATAATCTGAGTCTAATTTGGTTAAATCGTTTGAACACTTTGCATTCATTTATATTCAAAAGGGGGGGAGTTGAAATTGTTTTTGAAGACTGTATATATTTTTATTGATTTAAAATAACGAGTGTTACTTTTATAAAATGTTGTTTAACATAATGTTTATATAACATTTTCTTTTTCGATAGGTACACATTCTGGTACTAAGAGGCATGTTATATAATGCTCTACTGCTATTAATTCATCACTGTGGACCGGAAACTTCTACGATCTATTGCAGATAGCAGGCAAGTTATCTTAGATAACTACATATCTATGGTAGTAGTTAAGACTTTAGCCTTCATCTCCAGGAGTGTGGTGTTAGAGTCAGACTTTCTTCTTTGACTTGATTCATAACGTTAATATAGGTATCGTGTCGGTAGGTACATGTTTAACTAGCATATTAATCAAGAATAAAGTACATCTTAAAATTTACTTTAAGTTGACTGCCTCGTTGGTCGTGTTGGTTGCAAGTGCGACTGCCGATCGGGAGGTCCTGGGTTCGATTCCCG
>DWDU01002860.1:0-12218 GCA_018245575.1 Jemadia suekentonmiller
GTTGGAACAAACAATACATATCTACAAAATTTCATTAAAATCGGTTCAGTAGTTTATGAGTTCATTGCGGACAAACACGTGACACGTAATTTATATATATTAAGAAGAAAGATGTAACGTTTCATTGCCCGCTGTAAGTCAGTAACATCTCTTTCTTTATTCATTCTAGACGTTTCTACTAATGTCCGTACATATACGAGCAAACCTCAAGCCGCAGTCTGCAAGAGATAGCTAATTCAGCGATAAGACCGTCTTTTGTTTGTCCTGTCTTTCTTTGTTTTTCTCGTTGGATATTTTACTCATGTGAAGTGAACTATTGTTTTGTGCTGACACTATGTGTAATGAACTGTGAGTATTGAATATTGAGCTAACGTATTGTTTCGTCAAAGGGTAAAATTGATAGTAATGTTTTTTTTTTATATAGACAAATCTTACTGTACAAACTCGAATAAAATTATAGTGTCCCGGATTTTAAAGATAAAGATAAAGAATCATTGCGAAATTGTATTGTATTAACGGCGAAGTGTAAAAATGTTCTTGTTTAACGCTAAAACTGAAAAATGTATGATCGCGCTAATAGTAGTGTAAAAGATATTCTAAGAAACGAATAAACTGGAGTCAATGAACAGTATGACTAATTAGAGGGGTATGTAAAAGCTAGGATCGTTGGCTTTGAATACAGACGACTTTCACTTTGCATATAAGTGCTTTGTAATTACAAGAAGTTACAAAGTCCGTTTCTAGATGCATAGATCTGTTGTTAACGCAGCAAACTTAATAAAATAGAACAAGTTTATTGCACTTCACAGTAATGAAGCAACAAGGTGTTCCAAGCGTTGCTAACTTCAAAACGTATTCGAGTTTACTTAGCATAGAATCTTGTTTATATTCCATTTATACCAAATTGTTTCATCATTCCACTGTGTAGTAACATCAGAAAATAGTGTGCTATAAATTAAACATTACAAGCGGTTCGAATTAGATGTTTATGTATTTTTTTATTATGCTCATGTTATCACGCCAAGTCCCTTATGGGGTAGATTGAGAGTACAGAGTATTAAATATATTGACAAACCTGACGTGCGACTTTCAAATTTTATCACAGCTCGATATAAACATATTATATTTATATTGTCTGTTGAAGTCAAACACTGAAAACCCTTTTGTTCCAAATACTTTAATAACTTTCAGAACTTGGATATCTTATGTTTTTAATATCATAGATAAGTTATTTATGAATAAGCTCTTGGAATACTTACTATGTATGTTTGCGATATGCTTCACTCGTAAGTTTATTACTGCTCAACAAACTTTCCAAGAAATATTCATACGCCGAGGCGTGAGGAAGCACAGACGTGTTAAGGCACACGTTTGTGTATATATTCGTATGTATATGTCTTATTTATGTTATCTGATGCTCTTATAATAAAGTTTGTAGTCTAAGGAATATGATTTATAATGATGTATATATTTATATAGAGTAGGTCTATGTACTTAGACAAGTTTATTATATTCATGTTTATGGTGATTTTGATGTGGTTGAAGATGTGGTTTTTAATGATGATGAAGATGTTTATCGTGATGGTTATTTGGATGATGATGATGATATTGTTGTTGATGTTGTTGTTGTTGATGATGAAGATGTTTATCTTGGTGCTGATTTTGATGATAATGTTGAAGGGTAACTAAAAATAAAATTGAAGGATAACTAAAAATAAAATCAGTCGTTACAATACAAAGCAATATTTCTTAACGCATATAATCAATTACAATACGTTCGATTTTCGAATTAACTACAATTCCGATTTCTAAAACAATAAAGCGAAATTACAATAACGTTTCAATTACTATTTTAAGTAAAACATCATCCAAATTGTAAATAATGAGGAATATTGCACGTACATATTATGAATATCAATTAACGAGATAATCATTATCCCGCTCGCGCTATTAAGCACCGGCTGGATAAACGTTTCGTTTTCATTAGCTATTAATGACGCTTTTAATTGGCCAGAAACAGCGGTGTAAATTATAATTGTCTCCAGGGGCCGCCAGCATTAGCCTGCACGTGCGCCCACTAGTAACGAACACACCGCATATACATAAATCTCTCACATCAATTTCGTTATTGCACGGCTCCGTGTGCACGAACTCAGTTAAAACGGTTAACGGAATATGAAATGTACTCTTCAATTAATAAACAGAGTATAGATATCTGCGTGGTATTAAAATTAAAGTAGGTTCTATCGCATCAGACGTGATTAATGGTAAATAAAATGTGGTTTTAATTAGTATGGATTGACTACATTTTATTTATCTTTTTTTTATCTTTCTATGTTATCGGGAGGATATTAATACCAGCTCATCAAATGAACGTGAACAAACTGGATTAAATGAAACAGTTTATAATGGGTTTATAACAAAAATGCTATGTTAATTACATGTTATCATTAAACCCGAATTTAACATTAATTTTTATTTAGAAGCATCAGCAGAGATGTCAATAAATAAACATAAATGTACATGTACGAGTACAAATGGTTACATTTTCATTGCATCTCTAATAACACATGAATACAACATGAATGGTATAAATATTAAGCGTTAAAAAAGTAAAAAAAAAAATATCAAACAATACAAAACAACTAATAATTGACAATATCTAAATTTAAAATAAAAAAACCCGTAACAATAATAATAATAATAATAATGTAGGATATTTTATTATTTTTATAATGGTATCATTGCGCCAGGCTCGTTTCTATTATTTTATACGGATATAGAGTGTAACGAAGGTAATATTGATCTATGCAATTGAAGTCCGTGTTGTTACATACTTTTTGTATGACTGTTGTGCTATCTAAAAGGCATACCGAGTAAATTTATAAGAATAGCAGTGAGGAACCAATGAAGGTTGTAAAATATAACGATTTATTTGTAAGCTGTTAGGTACAAAATTATATTCTCAAAAATATAAGTTTAGTTCAGCATGTTGCCGTAAATATGATACAAGTTAAATACAAAGTAATTTTATCGAAAATCGAATATAAGTTTAGTTAAGTACAAAAGCGTGAAACTTTAGTTAAGTGCAAAAGCTTCAAACTTTCTTTAAGTACAACATAATATCTCCTCTTACATGGTAAAGTCTGAAAAATGTAGCTGGCACGTCTTCATAAACCTTTATTGGTAGAATGCGTAGTTTAAACAGTTTCGTTGCGCAAGTTTTCGCTCGCGCGATGAACAACCTTTTGAGTACAATAATATATTAAGCGAACGTAATGTTGAATTTCTAAATCACAATGGCGAGCCCTGTTACACTTGTCTGCCTCGGTGACAGGCACATTAACTTTTCCTTTTCCCTCTGACTGATCTTTGTTGTCTAGACATACAATCGTTTGAATTGAATTTTTCAATTTCGGAAAACGAATCGGTGATTTCTTCGAACGAGCAAAGACTATAAATCAAGTTTCTTAAATGCTGGATTCAGATATATTTCCGGGGTTCGCAGAATTTACATATTATCTGCGGTAATTAAGTCATCTAAGGCCGAAGCTGAATATATCGAGGATTTTACAAATATTCGATAACAAGCTTTGATACTAATGAGGTGTCCATTGATGTAACGTTTCACCAATTACGTTTCAGTCCCACTATGGAACAGGTGGTGAGCCTATTGCCATACAACGTGTACGTAACCAGACTCCGAGCCACCACTAGAAAATTTAAATTAGAGAAATCCAATAGTTAAATAATTATTATTTTTAACAGTTCACACCTAAAAGTAGGCTTACCATAATTACGAAGAGCCAAACCGGGACGCAGAAGAGAAAGAGGCTCATTTTCATTTTGCTTTTCGCTTAATTTGTGTTTTTCATATTTGAAATGCAATCAAAATTATTATGAATTGAAAACATATTAATAAATGTGAATTAATTAATGCGCGGCGGGGCGCGGGGGAACGATTGGTTGGGGTGTCGGTGCTGTTCAAGTTTGACCGGGACGCCGGGACAGGGATCTCAAACCGGGACTATCCCGGTCAAACCGAGACGTATGGTAACCCTAGGTATATTTATCATTGTCCTCTCTGCCTGCCCCGTAACCCCCAGACACGTAGCGTCACGTTATAATAATAATAGTTTAGTTTGAACCAAATTAAACTCACACAAATTATCAAGTTAGATATATATGCTTGGTGTAAAGTTTCAAAATGTTAACAATCTTACGTTCCCATAGCGGGTCACATAAGACATTAAGTGTCTATTAAGTTTTGTCTAAACTTTGTTGTTCAATTTTTAAATTCAATAAGTATGGATCCTCGTTATGTTTAGACATGATGAGCTTATTTTAAACGTTATTCATTGTTTCACCGAAATTCGGACTTAATGAATCCGCAACCTTTCGTCCCGCGCCCCATGTCGTAGCGGCGAGGGCACAGCCGCGCGCGACGCACCGTGCGCCCGACCGCTCAACGTGTCGCGCTTTCCAAACACCGCTAACAATGTTTAGACTCAATATGCGGCTCGCCTTGAACGGCGTGTTGATCAATGCGAAGATGCCATTACACTTCATTTCATAGCGATATGGACGCTGATTTGATGTGAAGATTGTGTGTGTGTGTGTGGTCGCGTGGCTCGGTCGCGCAATTGTCGAGCTGTCGCAACCCGCGCCACGCCTACGCTCCCAATGAGCTAACGACGATATACGAAATTAATATCAGCTCGATCTTCGGAACTACACCTCTTCCATTTACATATTACTAATATATTAGTTACGTTATATATATTTTCTATATTACTGTACTTAAAACTTTTAGTGATAGCTCGGAGTTCTGAATGTGCGGATTGTGTTTAACTGAGACTTGCCCGCTGTTCCATGGTACGTGTAACTGGCGAAACGTGGGAGTGCACTACACTCCTCTGCCTAACCTTCAGGAGAAATACAGGCATGATATAATGTTAGTATTTTTCATTGCGACTCGTTGCTCAAGTTGATTTAACTTAGCACACGTTTTCAAGTAGCTCCGGTTATTTCTTCGGCACTGATGAGACGAGATAACGCCAAGTTTGTTTTTGTTATATATACCAGTATGTATTTAAATGTATGTATTGCTAAACAATTGTTAATGTTAGTCACTGTACATTAGGGGACATGAACTCTGTGCACGGCGTGCCGACGCGAGTATTATATTAGTAGTGTGTACGTCTGTACGTAAATAATACATGTGTGACCTCAACTAATGATTTTTGCAAGATATCCATTGTTATGTCTCGACTTTGGTGTTGTTTTACATACATATATCCAGCCGCCATTTAGAATGTTAAGTAACTTAGCAATTCAAAGTAACTTCACTAAATAATGTCATTTTTATTTTATTTTTTCTTGTTATTAGATTTCATCAAACCATTACGAAGATTTCGTAACATCAATATACTCATACCAGTTCATAGTTGTGAATTAATTCCATAGATGAGCAATCGAGGATTGCTCGCTCGTGTGTATTCGTTGTTGTGTCGTTAGATTGGCGACGCAACGCTAATTGTTTCGGCAGAGCATATGCGAGGGTTCATTGCCGGGCAAGCGCGGCTCCGTACTAGCCATCGACGCCTACGTTAGCCAACAGATATTATTACAGGCCTAGCAACACGTACATATACTCGTAATGTTAACATCCGATAAATAAATTTTAAAATATGTAAACGTATGAAGTATACCAGTGTTAATTGGCGAGTGTGGCACACTGTGGCCCTAACCCTCGCTTTTACTTTTCGCCACTCGCGTACGTTCCTAAGGACGTTAACGTTTATTAAAAGGTGTGTGACGATTTGTCACAAACAACTTGTGTGAAGTCAGTTCTGATAACGGCGTATGATGTTTTGTTGCTGTGTTTTGTAAACACGTTTCAATGTATAAAAATATATGAACTGGATTCACATTATGTTTTATACATTTTAATATATATACATGGCGCAATATCAAATTAGTGTAATTATTGCATATTATACATAATTACATGTATGTAATGATGTCCTCGCTTCGTATCGCGCTCAAAGGCTATTTTGAATGTGGATTTTTTAATGCACTGCAATGCAGAAAGGGGGCACACGTTACGCTGTTGATATCACAATTACTGATTAAGAAACGGCGCATGGCCTAATCGATTTCACGATTGTTACACCGATCGGTTTGCGCGCTGAACTAGCTCTGTGCCCGCTGCGCGCCACGCGGTTGTTATTAACACTAACTTTAGAATTCTCTATATCGAGATGCTCTGTTCGATCGACATAGTGTAACATATATATATACGCGCATAGAGATATTTGGCACTCTCTGCACTCTGACTATTCTATAATAGACTTGTCGTGAAGATATGTATGTATATATAGACGCATTTTAACATTTTGTTAATGTCTGGTAGTAACATCAGGAGACCAAAATTACGATATTTACTTAATAGGCCAGACACTGGCCGTGGGTCAAGTTTCCAACAACGGCGTGCGTGTAGGTACAGCGCGATGAATATGGAACAAGCAAGTTAGGTGTGACATTAGAAACATTTGGCACGGGGTGTTCTCTGCCTGCCTCGTGAGGGAATTGCGTGGCCATATAATAACAATAATAGCGCAGAACGATGTCGCGTTAATGACGATTTGTTGATGTTGGCCAGTCAGGAGCAGTCAACGACCGTTGTCATTCATTAGCTACACTTTCGTAGGTCCAATTGAGCAGGACCAATTGTTCGTATTCACCAGCTCGGCACATAAATACAATATTTTGACAGCGCACAGACACCAATTTATTACAGTTTTAACGAGTCGTATTCTGTAAGCATTGTTTTTTTTAGCTGCCCGCGATAAATTGATCCAATGAACATTTTACATATACACATTATCTTTGTATGAAATCGATAGTTAAATGTTTTCGTTGCATTGTATTTACGAACCGGTACTTTGTGTGGAGTATCTTATCTGCACATTCGATAAAGCTTAGGAGCATCATATAGCGTTGATGTGAGACACCGCTTTAATTAGTAATTTAATATGTTATTCGTAGAAATATCGAGCGCGTGGATTTGAATGCCTTGATAATAATTATATTCAGTGTATAGGACGTATAATTCCATTTAAAATATGAATTTCGCATATGAGTATGCCTCTCATAATGTTCGACAGATTCAAGTAAACATTTCTATGACTTTTACAATTTGATGATAGATTGAATTTGGGCAAGTTTGTACTTGTCATTGTGGGATTTACATCATTGAGTTTGATGTTTATTATCTCGACTAAGCGTAAATACCATCACACGAGTATAAACACTGTATCGGGACGGGCCAACATTGACCTTTATGACTTCAACTGAACATTCAAATGTAGGTCGGGTCATAAACCCAGCCGTATTTATGGCAGCAATATCTTGATCTAGGCGAATGTTGTGATGATATTTCAAAGAGGCCGCCTTTCAACATACAATTCGAAACGGTCAGATCGGATCGGGGACGGGGCTCGCCGTTGCGTTTGTCTGTAATTTATACGAGAAACACTTACGCTTCTGTTCAGCATCCACGTAGAAGGTTTGACTGCAGTTTTGGCACACATTCGCCAGCCGCTTGCGTAACCGCCGCGCGCCGCGCTGGAATCGAGCACGGCGTGCAACAGTTTAACCATAACCGCCGCTGCGGGCGCCTGTCTCCCCCCGCCGCTCTCGCCGCACGCGATCCAACGCTTCACATAATCACTCGCAAAGAACATATTACGTTACGCAACCATAACATCATTTCAAATTCTAGTTGAGCTCACCGAAAGAGGGTCACTGTTTCGTGACTGCTCTCATTAATTTATTACAACTACGAGTTTTATCAAGATACCCGCATTTAAACAGTAAAATTTTAACGTATCACTTCGTTTTATACGACTATTCTTACAAGGGGCAGGATGGATGTGTAATGAATATACTTACAAGTATAATTATGATGGTACCTATTTAATGTTTCTTTCCTACAGACGGTTTCGTTCTACGTCCTGTGTTACGTCACCGCGGTCTCACCGAACTTTTTTTTTTTTTTGTATAAACAGCAAATGCTACAACTTTTTGCATAAACTTATTCTTCGAAACTTGTCTTACTGAACGACGCTAACTTTGTTTCTAATTTAAATCAGGAGTTTCGATATTGTTTTTGATAGTAGTAGATATTTCTTGGTAAGTATTTCTTGGGAAAAATTAGGTTTGTGTCTTGTAAATTAAGTATGTACCTATGTCTGCTGTTTTCATTCCGTTTTACCAAAACTTACAATAATAATTAATACAAAGCTGTTAACACCAAGGAATTCCCTAAGTTATTTAGATCTGGTATTTTTATTCATATTATCACATGATTTTTTATAGCTAGATAATATAAGTTGTAATCTATAATATTTTTATCTACTAAAACCTCGCATTGTTCTATAGCATTAAATGATTATATTTGTAATTTTTTGGATATGTGCCCGATGTATGGCAATAGGCTCACCACCAATTCCATAGTGGGACGTAAACAAAACTGGTGAAACATGGGAGTGTTCTACATTCTTCTGCCTACCTCTTCGGGAGTTACAGGCATGATAATATGTAAATTTTTTGAATTTTCGTAATTGTGGTCTCAATGTCGTGACGCTAACAAAAGTGCAAGTAGACATAAAGGGGAGATTACGTCACGAGCAGAGCGGGTCGTAGGGCTGCCGGGATGCGGCGCTGGCGGCGCACAGAGCTACATTCTCTCAGCCAGAACGCTGTTAACTTTCTTTTCTTGTTTCGTAATGACGCGGCCGAGCGGAGAGGAGCTGTCGCGGCGCCGGCCCCGCACCGGCGCTGGCGCCGTTTCACAACTGCTGCCCGGTTATTGATTCTTTAAAAATCGATTTACCTTAAGTACATGCCACTTAAAGCTTGCCAACGACCAGTTTTCTCATTTCACGGTCGCCGAGGGAAACTTAGCTGGCAATCTTATTTCTCTTACGATTGACGTTCCACTTTGTACAATTTCAAAGCAGTTAACATTTCATTTAGAACCAAGTAAAAACACGTGTATATTATTTTTGGTGAATAATTGAGATAATTCATTCGACGAAACATTTACCCAGCAGTGTATGCGGGCATTTTTTATCCTACCTCGTGTTTTGCATTATGTGCACTGCAGGTACTTTTACTTACGTTGCTTGAAGAGGCTCCAACGCGATGACGATATCCCGGTTGCTGGTGGCGTCGCCGCTTGCACGTCGCGCGTGTGTCGCACGCGTGCAGTTTGCATAAGCGCATTGCACAAACGTAAAGCTATTATAGCGATTATAATCCGCGCGTGCCGCGATATCTTATGTGGCCGCGGTGCAGGAAGCGAACTTTCGAACTCTTTCACTTTTAGCGAGACCACATTAAGCTGTCAGTTTACATCCTAATTCACCGCATGTCTGTACGTGCTGCTATTTCTGTACGTTATCGTTGTTTACAAGATTTATGGCGGCCGTACACTTCCGTTTTTTTTCTTTATATTTCAATGAGTCCACCACTCTTTAATGGCGCATGGCACGCGTTCAAAGCTTTTGATTCTATTTCCCAATTTTGAAATTGTACACACTACCCGCATTACTCTCACCAGAGTAACTAACGAGAAAATAAAAAAGACTACGTCATTGAGTATTTTTCCAAGTACACTATTGTGCTGTTGTACGAGTAATTATGTCTTTCTATTTTTATTTAACATACTCGTATACCTACCTGTTCGATGACCAGACGCAACGCAAAAACAAGTAAAGGATTTCCCCCCACTAATAAACTTATGTAAGTGGCTAATTTATGCAAGTGTGCCCTTCTTGAATCGGTCAGGTGTCAGTAGGGAGTCACCCCTGTTCGAAATTTAAACATAATAATACGCTACGCAATTGGGCAGCCGGCCCACTCTACCGCGTGTGTCATCTGACCCAACGCATTGTATTGTAAACTGATTCATAATTATTCATTCCGATTCTACTGACCTTACTTTGTCATCCTTGTGGTAATTAACTTTAAATGTAGATCAATAAAAATTGTCTTCGATGTGCCAGACATTAATAAAAATTTCAATGTCTAATTCTGTTAAAGTGACATTCAAAAATATCAGCAGTTGGTACGCTCGATGCATTACAAACACCGATTACTGTTTGTTTTTAACCACTCAGTAACGAGGTAAACATATTTATCACGAACAAATAATTAACACACATCGAAGTACTGCTACTACTTGTACGATAAACTATTTCGAATTACGTGATTATTAACTACCAACGTACGACACTCAAGCCGCGCCGCTGTTATTCTTATCTCGTTGTCGAGGTAGCGGGGTTGCTGTCAATTAATTGGGCGTAATAAATAACATAACGTCTATCAAATTGTTTGCAATTGTCACTTAGCTAACATTTGTGCTAAATCGCCTTTCTGATTTAGCTGCGTCACCTTAAAATGATTTGGTGATATCATATTTTGTAGCCTAGGTGCAGATATTCCCCATACCTACCTACTGGATGATACCTAGTAACAATTGACAGAACTATTAGGCCCAATAATTTACATTCGCTGGCTTTTCATAACACTGAGTAGAGCCTTGTGTTGTTGTGAAAGGTTGATCCAAGTAGATTCATATTAATCTATGATTCAGGTATATTCATATATACATATTTCGCTTGTGTTACGTCAACCAATCGTCACGCTCGACAGTCAATCGGATCAGCGGCCACGTGCTCGCGATAGCCATCATCCGTTTTTAGACAGTGTGTCAATAATGAAAGGAAAGTGGCGCGCGGAAACGCTCAACCACCTGTAGGTCAGTGTCGCAGCGCCTTTACGTAACACGTGTCACAGCGATCGGACGTCGGCGTCCATCGTGACCGATTTGTGTTCGTTCGCTCATTTGATTTGTTCGGACAGTGTGAAGTTACTTTAACGACTATGCTTGTACAGGCTCGTGAACTTAGCAAAGTGACCATATTGGTCTTTGGTTAAGATTATATGTAGCACTACTATAGATTGCATGTAGCACTATGATATGGGAACGGCATGCAAAAAGTCCACCTTCAATTCTGACAACGCATTTGCGACTTGTCTGCCGTAGCACTTAGACGATGGTGACCTATTACCATCAGGGCGCCCATGTACTTGTTTGCCAGCTTCAATTAATTAAATAAATCTTTATTAAGTTAAAGTTAATTAGTGGAAGTTGCCCTAATAACATTCGGCGTGTAACACACAACCAGTTACAACACGGATTATCAAGTTGTAGCTGTATGCATCGCTGCACACGGATGGGGCTCAGGGCGCGCACTTAGCGCATGTTGCACCCACGTAGGTACGTGCGGTACGCGATCAGACACCTATGAAATAAAAGTGTTACGCGACTTATGTGTTCGATGCCTAAGTTCATAACCGTTATCGCTTCCATTATTTATACCGCATTCGTTGAATCGTCGATGAATTTTAAAGGTTAGCTTAGCTAAGGCGAGGTAATATATGTTAGGTGTTGGTCACGTTTAAATTACTTCCAAGCAAAAAGTACCATTTACGTTATAAACGTTGCATGTTCGTGGTGTGTGAGGAGCCGGCACCGTGACAAGTGGGGTGGTCTATGGCATGACGCGAAAGGTTATGCTCCGATGAAAACGAACGCGATAAAGAATCTAACACGTTACACACGAGCTTCTCAAACATGCCAGTATCTGTCTTCCTTCAATTGGAAAAAAAACTGGTACAATGACTCTGTTCCGACCACAGAAATGATGATACTATGACGCACGTATTGATAACTTATCCGAAACTAATACACAGTCCGGTCAAAAGTTATCTGAGCGGGACTTGCCTCGTGATAATATTCCATCGAGCTCACGTTTTATAGCACTTGTTTTTTTATAAAGAATTTCGTCGCGGCCCTTGTTTTTTTTATAGCCACATATAGATCTTCTATACCAGTATTTCCCAAAGTGGGCGATAACGCCTCCTTGTGGACGCGGGGGGCCTAGAGGGGGGCGGTAAGGGGTTGTTAATTTTGAATAAAAGATACTCTTAATATTGTAAAGTTGCATTATTATTGCTTTCTTTGTTAAGAAAAGTGTCGTTTAGAATACTTATATAATTATGTATATCTAAATAACGTAACATCACGCCTGTAATCCCCGAAGAGGTAGGCAGAGGAGTGTAGAACACTCCCACGTTTCACCAGT
>DWDU01002861.1:0-12216 GCA_018245575.1 Jemadia suekentonmiller
TTGAGAAAGTTTAATATGTCGACTACGACAAAAAAAATCAAAGCATTTACATTTTAGTGGTTGTCAAAACTACCAGTCCCGAATAAATTATAAAAATGATATGAACGCAATTTCACGCCTGTATTTCCTAGAAGTGGTGTGCAGTGGAGGAGTAGTGGGGGCAGGCTGCACACTCCCACGCTTCACTAATTATATTATATATGGAGGTGAGCTTACCGCAATAGACGTGGAAGTGAAAGCATAAAATAAAAGTTATAATTAGTACCTATATATTTATAAAGTGGTTAATACAAGTTGCATATTGGTTATACTGCAATTCAAATCACTTGATAGATAAGCTGCTTCTTCTATTTCCTGCATGTCCATGCAGTAGGTACTTGTCTACCACGTCCGGGTGTTACACACAGAATGTATCGCAACCAACACGTGGTCAATTTACCCGCAACGTGTAGCGTTATAAATACATCGGCAGATATTTGGCTATCGATGCTCTCTGCCTACCCCGTTAGCAATCCGGCGTGACGATATAATAATGAAGCGTTACAACTCTGAACTACATAAATTAGAACCTTTTAAATTAAAAATAAATTATCACTATCAACCTTTTTTAACTACCTTCATTAACCGATTTTTACGGACATTTTAGCAGCACATAGCAGCCGCGCGTTGCAACCGCTCGACGAACGAGGCAGTCCATATGATAGATACTTAGTTTAGTTGTAGTTGGGGCAATTGTACTATGAGTGTACTCATTATCATAATTGGACGAATGTCACTAGGCCGCGTTCCTGTAATGCTATTACTGATTAATACTAACCCATAGAGTCTTATAGAGTAACAAGTTATACTGACCGAACTATCAGTAAAGGATTAGTCTATGTCCAACAGTGGACCTAAACTGGACGATGATGATGATATAAAATTATAATAAATACAAAGTCGAACATTAGATCCAGGAAATGTAGAAAGATAGTACAATGCGTAGGGGAAAGGGTCTGAGCGAAGGCAAACACTGACACCGCCTCGTCCGCGCTCGACTGCGACCGGGCAAGGCAGCGCGTGCACTTGCCTCGACTGTACCACGTCAACGCATCCGCAATCAGCGCGCGACCAATACCTGGAGATACGTGTGGTTTTATGAAGGCGCACCCAATAATGACAATGGTTTCTGGTCTAAATAATATTAATAAATATATCATACAGAGTACTAAAAAATTCTTGAATCACCCATAGTGATCTGATTATAGCCTTTCATGATTTATTGTAGACGTAGGGTGTACTATCTATCTATAAACATAGATGTATTTCGCACCTAGTGCTCCTTGGCTACCCTGTAAGGAACCTGGATTCATTATCATTACAGTACAGGAACAGTAATTATCAATAATTATAATTAAACAGTCAAAGTCGAATTTATTAACAGATAAGACATATTACGTCAAAAACATCGCGTACAGATAATTACATTCATAATGTTTTCAATAACAATATCTGCGAATATAAAATATTTGGTATTTTAGAGAAAATGACGCTAAACCAATATCGATACGTTAATTCTTTTGAGTGAGTTATAAGGCAACGTTGATTAAGCGTTTTCAAGTAAATATCAATGTTTAGGTAGTACCAAAACGCTAAGGATAGTGAATAGATGCATTTTGTGACTGAATATTGGCCAGCGGTAACGTTATGGAGTGAAATAAATATGACATTGAACGGAAATAGAAGCGATGTTAACGGGTTTCAAGCTCGACCTTACAGGCCCAAACCAACCTCATTTGGGTGCATCGAGGGGCCTGCTGTTAAAAAGACGGGACTCTGGCGCCCGGCCGGTAAAATGAATATTTAAAAAATATGTATGTAAAAATTCTGAAAAAAGATATGTAACTAAACTTTTCCATGATAAATCGATTTCTTTGACTCAAAATTCTGTGGGAAATATGGTACCTCGACACTTTAGAGCTGTTTCCATGAGAACATTTATAGAAACATGTATAAAATTGGTTTCTTATAGGTACACAGCAACAAACATTTCATTGTTATAAAAATGTGTACGTAAGTATTTATTCTTATATTGTAGAAAGATTTTTTATAACAATATACTTACGAGAGGGCGTTTTTAAGTTCGCGGAATGACGGGGTCGGAGTGAGCATCGCAGGCTCGTTAAGGGCGGTACGTGTTTAGTGACTCATAATTAGTATAAATATAAAGTTTTGCCACAATTGCTTTATTATTTTCAAAACTATCGACGATAAAACAACTCAACCCGCAAGAAAATTTGAAGTATGAATAAAATCGCGCCGTTATAAAGTTCCTTGCGAAGCAAGGGAAGTTCCTTACCAAGAAAGGACTAAATTTACTTTTATTTGTTTATTATAAGAGCTATTTAAAACAAAACCTTTGACAATATTTTAAGTTCTTATAACTATTTTTTCTTACAGATCAACTGTTCATATTTCTACGAGATATATATAAGAAGTTTGGCGGCATCACAAAGCTGTACTCGTTCAACTTGAGGGCCGTTAACATCTACGAGCCTGAAGATCTGGAGGTAAGCCTTTTCATATTACGTAACATCACGCCTGTATTTCTTCGAAGGATTAGGCGAAGGAGTGGAGTACTCCCACTTTTCCACAGTTATACGTCCCATGGAATAGAAGGTTGTTGGCATCCACCGCGCACAAACCAGATTCTCAAGTATCTCAAGTCAGAGTATACCAAGTAATTTTACCCGACCCGGGAATGAAACCCAGAATATTTCAGTCGGCTGGCGGGCTTGCAACTACAAGACCAACGACGCAGTCAGACTGTTTACTTGCTGTTTGTTGTTTGCACTTCCAAATATATAATACCTACATTTACATTTTTAGATACATAAGTACATAAATGAAAAAAATTCAATACAGATATGTACATTGCGAATATTAATATGCAGATGCTGAGAGACACCAAGACTCTCCTACATTATCCAAATAAGTCAGATACTGGCTGGTGAAGGAGTCATGAGTCTTTAAAACCGTCGTACATGTACGAAGTGCGGGACGGATGTTGAAGATGCATGTTAGGTATGCAAGGATAGATATTTGGCACTCGTGAACGCCCCGTAGGGGACCTGGCGTGATGGTACAGTAACCAATGAATACAAGCGGTGATCGAATATACCGGCCAACATATTTATATTTAAAGACAACAGACTCCAGTTAAATAGCTATACAACCTTTTGCTTGCTATATGAAAAAAGCGTGGAAAATGATGTGTTCCGACGTTGAATTAATCAGTTTCGACTTTTGTTATCAGTCTGTTAGACTTTCACTCGTTATATAATCTGAAAAAACCTGATTGGTATTCGTTATATTTATTAGTGATAAGATAAACCGGTACGGATTAAATGACAAAATATATAAAATAATTCTGAGTAATAAATCTGTCGGCAAGAGAGAATTGTCAAATATCAAAAACACGGGAGAAAATTATACTCAATTGTTAATTGAGAACATTTTTTTTCAAACATATTCCCAATTTTGTATTAATGAAATCTATTATACGTATATAATCTAAATAATAATATGTAATTATGTCTATGAAATTACGTATAGGCAAGATTAAGAATAACTAATGCACAATAATTAAACGATAATGTGTCATTTCAAAACAACTTCAGTTGGAACAAAATATTCAAACATCTTAATTACCATTTCACCAATTTCACCTATATGCTTATCTGACCTCGGAGCATTTTGTAAACATCCGATCATATTGTAATCATCAAGTTGTTGAAAACCTGAAGTAACATTTTCTGTCTATAATAACTTTTAGACCGGTGGAACGCAGAGAAACTCAAATTCAAATGAAATTTATTCAAAATTGATTCCTTACAACACTGTTTGTACCACCACCAACGCTTCGTAAAATGCCTCGCTATGGAGAAGAAGTAACAAAAGAAACTCCATAGGTGTGCTTACTGCATCTTTTAAAATAAGTACATACTTACGTAACTGGTGAAACGTGGGAGTGTTCTACACTCCTCTGCCTACCTCTTCGGGGATTACAGGCGTGATGTTACGTTACATACTTATTAGAATATTATAATATGAGCTAATCTGTTGTGGAGCTGGAGTTACATGGCACCAAGCATGTTTATCATTTAACTAATAGTTTACCTTGTAATAGGCTTTTTTTTACAAAGATTTGTTTTAATACTAGAATTATCTTTTTATGTGAATTATTAATAACGTATTTTGGAATTTTGTTGTAAAGAAAAGTATTCTTACTCACAAACATAGTGTAAAATAAGTGCAACGATGATGCATATTACTTATATTGTGGTTCAACGATTTAAAGAGTCCTGAAAAAGGCCCCACAAGGAATTCTCATTTCACCTCTTGCCCATCATTCACACCTCAACACCTTATCTCAATTTCCCGACCTACTATAATACAACCCTGTCTATAAAACAATGGTTTAAAGACCAGATAGACTCTTGAAGAAAAATAAAGAAACTATGATTTAAAAGTTTAAGATAATGCTTACTTCTATTCACTCGTTATTTGTGGCTTTTAAAGACAAACATTGTTTTCTTTGTCTCAGACAATATTGTCTACGACACGACATAATGACAAGGATGCGCCCTATACATTCCTGCGGCCGTGGCTTGCCGAAGGATTATTAGTCAGTAATGGTAAGTTGGAAACAAATAAATGAACCATTTGCGAGTTACTAGGCCTACAGTTGCTAGTGTAATCTTAACGCGTTGTTAAAATTCTTCTCTATCTGTCCGTTAATTTTCATCGCTTATTATGCTTTTTATTGGAAACGCTGCGAAGTTGCATTCTTTATCAATTTAATCCAATCGTTCTTTCCCTAAACGTACGGGCTAAAATTGTTCCGCAAGTACTCTCGCAAAACGTGCACTTAAATTACGGATCTTGTAATATCTGTATACAATTAGTAGGTGAAAGTTCAAGCCCAAATCTTGAATATATTTCATTGGCATAAAGATTCCACATGTCAGAAAATCGGTTTATCATATAATAAACACCAAATAATCCTAACCCATCACAAAACAAGCGAGAAATCTAAAATGTAGAGAAGTATAATGAATCTTGTTTATGCCGTGTTCGTGTCGCTAGTGTTCCATAATAATGAATCATGATATAATGATAGCAGTATAAACGTGTTGGTGCCCAGTTTCTATTTCCATTGTTTCCCGGTAGCCAATGTCTGTTTGTTGGGTTGCTGTTTCTCAAACCACAGAGTCTGGTCAAGAGTATTTTATTTGATTTCGTTTACCTCTTTTATCCCAACATTCAAGCACCCGTCATTTCCATTTGTTGATTCTCATCGCTACCCATAATGTCTTTAACCTATATTGTATTGTAATAATAATATTAATTACGATTTCTAACCTAATCTAATAAAAATACCATGTCAAAGTAAAACACATCTTACTTGCGATTTATCTAATTTTTTGTACGTATTCAAGGTATTTATTAACATTTGTCGATTTTCAGGAAATAAATGGCAGCACCGAAGAAAGATGCTTACGCCAGCTTTCCATTTTAACATATTAAAGAAGTACACACAGACTTTCACAGAGCAGACTGAAGAGTTTCTGCTGAGAGTAAAGAAAGAAGTGGGCAATGAGAGAACGGACCTACTGCCGTTGATTTCCAAAGCTACTCTACGAATTATAACTGGTAGACATTTTAATTATTACGCCGACTTTAAACGAGCTATAAAATTATTTTTTCCTAATTTTCAGTAATAAAATTAGTAAACGGCAATAGTTAAATCCGTAATACAATGTTATAGTGTTACAATTCAGACTAATTGTTTGTTCTTGTATATTTAGGAGAATCTTAGATTCATGTAGTATGTGTATTAATATACTTGTAGTGAGAAAATGTAGTAAGCAAAGTAGGTACGTAGAGATATGTATACGAGTATGCGTATATAAATTAGTGTGAGAAATTTAATGAACGACAAAGGCTTAAAAGTCCGTAGTTTATTTTCGATTTAAGATTAACGTGTGGCTCGAATAATATTCGTATTGTGCCAATAAATTAAAACAGTTAATTTATTATGTGGGTAGTAAAACAAAATTTCATGTGCTTATAAAAAAAAGTTACGTTTTTATTTCTTAATAAAGAAAATTAACCATAAAAAGGAAACTTGTAAATATGTAGTAACTGTTTCATATTACAGAGACAGCAATGGGCATATCGGTGAACAAGGGTACAGATGCGGTAATGAAGAAGTACTTCGACGCTATATATATCGTTGGTGAATGCGTGGTGAAGAGATTATGCAGAGTGTGGTACACTTTCGATCCATTGTTTAACATCTCCCCACTGGGGAGATCACAGAAGAGTGCCCTAAAGGACCTGCACAAGTTCACCGATCAAGTTATACGGGAGAGAAGGACGTACTTGGAAGATAATAATATAATACAGTTCACTGATAACGATGAAATTTATGGAAAAAAAGGCCGTCTCGCAATGTTGGACTTGTTGCTGCAGAATGAGAAGGAGGGCAAAATAGACGTTCGTGGCGTAAGAGAGGAAGTCGACACATTCATGTTCGAAGTAGGTTAAGAGACAATAAGAGCGTTCTTATATCGAGATGACAATAATCGATTTCTGTTATCGTATTGCTGTTAACTATAAGCAAGGTTCCCAAGTGGTGTAATGCTATTTTTAATTCCCCAGGGTCATGACACGACTGCTATGGCGCTCTGTTTCATGATGATGAGGATTGCCAATGAACCAGAAATACAGGTACCGAGTATTAGTCTTACCTACTCTACTAAAACCTGATAATGTAATAAAACGTTTCTATTCATTCAATTTCGATTTTTAGGAATACATTTACTCCGAGATGCAGAAGATATTCGGCGACTCCGAGCGCCTGCCCACGATGGACGATTTCAACGAGATGAAGTATTTGGAATGCTGTATTAAGGAATCTCTCCGCATCTACCCGAGCGTGCCGTTCATAGCTAGGATGCTCACTGAAGATACTGTTTTGAGTATGTTGAATACTATAAAATATACTATACATCTATTGAGTATCTGAAATCTTTATTGTATCACAATATACTATTTCCTTAGAAATTTCCATCGTTATTGCTGGTCTACCAGTATAAAAAGAGGCAGCGATACAGATTTTTAACGAAATTGTCATATTTCAGCCGATTCCGCCGAGTTTCGGCCAAATAAACAGTTGGTGTCTATTATCAAATCAAAAAATGTACTTAGATGATATTATAATTTAATCGTGAAATAACTATACCAACCTGCAGAGGTTCTCTGAAGCTCTAAGCCTGTTATGTTTAAAACTAAGCTCTTATCCATTCAACAGGTGGGTACACGGTACCTGCCGGCACCGCCATTCACATCCACATATACGACCTCCATCACCGAGCAGACATCTACCCGGAGCCAGAGAAATTTCTCCCAGAGAGATTTCTTCCTGAAAACAGTCTGAAGCGTCACCCTTATGCTTATGTGCCATTTAGTGCTGGGCCAAGGAACTGCATTGGTAAGATTAATTGTAGTCACACGACAGTCCAATATATAGCGAAATTCAAACTTTCCTACCATATTGGACTATGCAATTCGGAGATGTTGAAGAAAACACGTAACATCACGCCTGTAATCTCCGAAGATTTAGAGAGGCAGAGGAATGTGGAACATTCCCACGTTTCATCAGTTATGTTTACGTCCCACTATGGAATAGGTGGTGAGGTTATTTAGGATTTTTAACTTGACTAAAAATAACCGATTTCTTCAGATACGTTTCAATCATATTTTATTCACATTTATTGTTGTTGAAGCTATATATGTATTATGTACAAACTTATTGTTATTCACACCTATGTACCATCGTAACATCACGCCTGCAATTCCTAAGAGGTAACATTAATTCAGATGATATTGTAATAAGGAAAGTGCAACATTAAATTAACACGCGCTTTCCATTACGAGCACCAAGCACCAGTGTACGTCGCACATATGTACATATAAACGTAACATCACGCCTGTAATCCCCTAAGAGGTAGGCAGAGGAGTGTAGAACACTCCCACGTTTCACCAGTTACGTTACGTCCATGTACATATACATTACATTAATTTAAAATATACCTCAAGCTTCCTCGAGATGGTTATATGTTGTTGTGAACATTGATTAACAATGTATATTACACAAAAATCCGAAATACAATTCGAGGCGTGGATAAGATTAAAATTTAAGACTTAAATCAAATGAGTCAACTTGAAACTTGTATTTATCTATTTGACCTCTTCAAAGACAATTCTTAGATAGTCTAGGACACTTTGGATAGAGCTGCATGAATGTTCTTCTTCGACTTGATTTCATAACTTCCACATGAGAACTGAAAACAATTTTTCACCTAACATACTTTCTCAAGCGGAACGTATAAGATAATTCAAGACCTCATAATTGTCAGACGTAAGTATTAAGAACCATAAAAGTTGCACATAAATCTACAAATCGCCGATAAAGTATTTTTCTATTGTTCAGGTCAAAAGTTCGCCATGTTGGAGATGAAGACTGTGGTTTCGGGCTTGCTGAGGAAGTTTAAACTGGAGCCAGTCACCAAACCTAGCGAGATTACGTTCGCAAGCGACCTCGTCCTGCGGGCCAACCATCCCGTCTATGTACGCTTCAGTGAAAGAAACTTACAAGCTTAAGCGGATTAATATTAGCAGATTAATAATAATTATTGTCGTGATATAATTTAATATACATGATTTCGTAGTTATTAAACGAGTACACGTATTCGTTTGGTATACGCATATTAACGCCAAATTCGTAGCGATTTAGGTTAAGTTATAAAAATAAAAATCACATTTTATTATTAAAAATGGGAAAGAACTGTTTTTGGGACTTTTCATATTTTACTACATTGAATTGTGACTCCTCCATAGCTCGCTGAGCGACCTTAAATTGGTGGGCCAGTCGCACCGTGAGTGTCCACGTTTCGGCTCCGTACGTCATAACAGGTAGGACGCACTCGTTGATGACTTCAGGCTTTACGAATTGTAATGCAATACATACGAGTATGTACTTACATAGATAATTTATATCCAGGCTAAGAACAAACCATCGGGCTCCTCGCATGAATGTTTGTTGTGGGTGAGAATCAAACCAAGCCTGGCTCTACGATTATGATCGCATAATTATTGAACCAACAGTCCGATAATAATTGAGAATTAAGTAACTTTGTATTGAATTTGATATGCTATTAAAAACTGAGAAATGGGGTTTTTGGCTAAACGATTCTACATTATTACGTTCTTACAGCTAGTGATTTTGAACGTTAAAATCTCAACTATCTATAATGAGAAATCAAAGTTACGATTAAAACCCCAGACACTTCAAATGCAAAACTTAAATCTAGAGAGACTAGGCCATCGCTGCTTTGTAAAGGACTCAAAATAATTTCAACTGGACCCTATTCGACATAGAATAGTGAGCCGAAGTAAAAGTGTCACTCGATGTTTAGACTTGCAAATGAATAAATCTGTCATGTTTCGCTTTGACTAAGTTCAAATTCTACTTACAACTTGTAAAAGGGATTTTACAATTACCATGCAAATGCTTCCACACGGGCCAATGAATGAATCTGAAAGTTGTAACTTTTGCGGTGGAAAATTATTAAATACAATCCAGTCTATTATGCCCAAACCGCATATGATCGCGTGATAAACAGAGAATTACAGAAAATATTCTTAATTATTGGCCTTTGCTACGGCTGTCTTATAGGGGAATGAACTGTTTTAGAAATCAGAGAGTGTGTATGAAGAGAGTGAAGATTGTAGAAGGAGCACTATTTAGAAGAGAGCTATTTAGCATTTTTAGTTCTCGGCCTACCACATGAAGAGCCAAGCGTGATGTTATTACAACAATTGTAATAATAAAAGGCGCCTGATATGTTCAATTTTACACACAATAGCCTCACTGTGGCCCTAAGCTTGGTGCGACGTTGCAAAACGATGTACTGTGATGCGGTATTGCTCGTGTCTTTTTAATTTATTCGCAATCGAAAAGCCACCGTATGACCGAGGGCCGTGCTATAAAGGACAAATTCTATTTATACTTAGATTAAATGTAATTATCGAAGAATTCTGCCTTTATTAATTTACAGATACATACATGATCCTATTAATTTGTTCACGCAATCATTAATTATCATATCTTTAAAAACATGTTTAAACATTACGGTTCTTAAGAACCGATTAAATAAAATATGTAACCAATTCATCCGGGGTAAGGCAACTGCTAAAACTATGTCTAGCGGTAAGCAATGGTTACTATAAAATAAATTTTATATGTACCTGAAGTAATTATTACTAAGACATTTTTTTTAAAATGTGTGTGGTTCTGACATCGAACAGGACAAATACTGACTAATGCTAACTACGCTCAGAGGAATGTGTGCTAAGAGGACTGACGTATACTAAGAATCCTATTCCTATTCGAGATTGATATTTGATAGCCATGGGTCGCAAAGACCACATGTGACCTTACTTAATTATGACTTATGATAACCACTGATACATGATCCGAATTCAAATTCTTCCACCGCAAAAAATAAATAAATGTGAGCGAATAAAATTGTTCAACTTTGATACGACCGACGTTGCTCTGAGTAAGCTTCGATAGAGACTAAATTGGATCACGTCTCGTGACAGACCATCTTGCTATTGACATACTATAGAAAATATTGAAGTATCGACAAAATGCACCACCGCAAAACATCCAAACAGTTAAATGTACTCGTATGTATGAAAGAGTCCGAGTTAAGTCAGTGAATTCTAGTAGTGGCTTTTAGTATGGATTTGGGCACGATGTATGACAAGACTCACCACCTATGCGATAGTGGGACGTGAACGTCACTGATAAAACGTGGGAGTATACTACGCTCCTCTACTTACCTTCACGTGATTTCAGGCGTGAAGTCACGTGAAATTTATTGAAATAGTTTATTTAATATCACGTTCATTCAATAAAGAATGACTTATTTGTTTCGAGTTTTTGAGTACCCCAGTTATTTCTAGCAAGGCACCAAATATACTTACATATCTGAAGGATACCTAAGTATATATATTTAGTACCTTTATAGTATATATGTATGTACTTTAGATTTGAATGTACCGTGCTTGTTGTATTTGATAATTGTTTCGTTTTGCTTTTCAATGGGAAATATAAATTTGAACGGCAAAAAAAAGGGTATTAAAATAGTCTACAAATTATTGCACCAACGATGTTAAATGATTTAAAAAAATTGCCAAAGGCTGGCAGCAACTACTCGGGTGTTCATAATATCGAAAGAAGTTGCCCAACAACTCATAGTTTATTTATTATAACTCTTAAATTATCCAACTACTTACGTATATAAATTTAAGCATGAGGAAAGAATCGATGTGTAAAATAAGGAAAACAGTATATTAAAAAGGAATTCAAGATTTCCGAAAAAACAGAAAACAACAGTTTAATTCATTATTTTGACACGCACGCAAAGTCACGCAAAAGCTGTTGCGGTTTCCATACGGTTTTTACTTATTACGTTCAGTTCAAATGTTGACATTTGAGTTCCCATTTACTAGGAAACAAATAACCTGGTATACAAATACATTAAGTTCGCAGCAGACTATCTTTATTTCAAGAACAAGTTTAAATTCAATAACGATAGATGGCGTTACGTGTCACAATTATAAGTGATTTAATTTTGATTTTAATAGGCACTATTACTGCTTATTTTGATCAAGTGTTTGCAAAGCGGGACTGCTAGTCGAGAGGTTCTAGGTTCGATTATCGTTTGGGGTTTTATTAAATTTTTTAGTTTAGAAATAGGTGATGTTATGTTTTTAATTTGTGATAACTAACAATAAATAACTTATTCTGGGAACCCACACATATGGCCATATGATTAATGAAATTAGGCTATCGTGGTAATATGACAGCTGATAGAAATACATTATGAATTTCAAAATACATACGAATATTTTTTATGTAGACAACTACACACCCAGGACCTGACTCTAACTCGGGACCAATCACATGTCCGTAAGTCGGGTAATTTAATTATTCCAGCCAGTCAAGTAATTTACTTTTTTATACTTGATACAGAATTTAACTCAAACGTAAAAACAGCATAACGAGTGAAAAATGTATGTTGTCTAATTATTAAGCGA